>JABUQX010001181.1:37500-63989 GCA_015478945.1 Trachelipus rathkii
TGGTAATGATTCGAGATGTTTAAAATTTAATTCACGTTTCTAACTATATATTAACATTTTTATATATATTACTCAGATGTGATGATTTAAGAACAATACTTCTGAATTTTTCCCTTAATGGAGCTCTATGTGTATTTTTAGTATTGAAGAGAGAGAGAGAGAGAGAGAGAGAGAGAGAGAGAGAGAGAAGAGAGAGAGAGAGAGAGAGAGAGAGAGAGAGAGAGAGAGAGAGAGCATGGAATGTTATCGCAGAAAGTTTTTCCCCTGAGGGCATCGCCCTTAAGACATTTACCCAATATATGAAACAGAAAAAAAACAAAAAAAAGATAAAAAATATTAGATATATTTTTTATATTATATATATATATATATATATATATATATATATATATATATATATATATATATATATATTTATATAATATTAATATATATAATATTATTATATATTATATATATAATATATATATATATATATATATATTCCAACTACATCATCTCAACGAAGACAACAATCCATGAAGCAACAACACAAACACAACAACCAGCCATGAATTTAGATCTAAACAGGATAGATGAAAGTTTTTTTTTTTTTTTTTTTTAAACTCTAAATTTTAACGCACACACACAACACACACACACCTACACACACACACACACAACACATAAACGTAGACACATATTTATACAACCACAACACACACACACACCACACACACACACACACACACACACACACACACAACGAGCGTTCGTTGATGCAGCCATCAACGCATGGGAGGTGTTTATACACACCCCTCACCCCCTTTCGTTATTATTATTATTATTATTATTATTATTATTATTATTATTATTATTATTATTATTATTATTATTATTATTATTATTACTATGATTTAAACACAAAGCCGAAAAGTAGTATATAATTTTCTTGAACTCGGAGAGAGAGAGAGAGAGAGAGAGAGAAGAGAGAGAGAGAGAGAGAGAGAGAGAGAAGAGAGAGAGAGAGAGAAGAGAGAGAGAGAGAGAGAGAGAGAGAGAGAGAGAGAGAGAGAGAGAGAGAGAGTGTACTCCCAACGCTCTTCATAAATTTCATTCACATTCCAATATCTCTATGTGAAATCGGTATTATTATCATCCTTATTATTCTCCCTTCAGTTAACACTGTATATTTCTATTTTTTTTTCCTTTTGATATTTACTGTTCTACTTTGTTGTCATTTATTATTATTATTATTTATTACTATTTATTATTGTATGGTTTTAGCTCTGATTTTTTTCTGCCCATAAGTCGAACTTCTTCTTCTTCTTCTTTTTCTGCTTCTTCTTCTTCTTTTTTTTTTTTTTTTTTTTTTTTACAGTTGTCACCACCACTCACGGGCAGAGCCCTATTCAAGGAGGGGGTGTTACACGCCTCAGAATCGAACCACTAACGCAAATTACGCAGATTGGCGCCGGCGCAGGCTTTGAAGTGGGGGAGATTAATTCAGCAGGAAACACAGAAGAGGGAAGAGAATCCACAGAACCAAGGTGGCAGGAAAGAAGGAAGCACCGCAGCGCACTAGTCCGGAGTTACCAATATCAACACAAACTCATGTTCTGATACAGCACCTCTTGTACTACGAGGGCGACGTAAAGGTGGTGGTACGCGGGTGATAAGTTCCCTCGAGCACCTGCCACTACGGTACCTATAGAAAAGAGATAGGCACCAAAATGCGCCGCAAAGATAGAGGGTCAAGTGAAAATGGAAAGTTGGGACAATTTATAGCTTTTGCCTTTGACTGCGACCCTATCTAAAAAGCCGGGTGAAACCAGAGCCCCCCAGATATGAGAGCAGAACTCCATACAAGGGCGGATGAGGCCTTGTATAGCTGAGCAACTGAGAAGAGGAAAAAAAGTCTCGCAGTCTAACAGAACTCCCAGTTCTTTGAGGCCGCCTAAGCAACCATTGTGATGTGATGGTTTCCAAGACATTTTTTTGTTTATGTAAGCGCAAGATTTTATAATTGTCAGCACAGGAGAGACGTAGATAACGCTCGAAAGAGATAGGAAAGTTGGAAGGTGTCTTAGCGAGGGAGATTTGTAGAAGTTGAGTTTTAAAGAATTGAATTTCACAAGGTTCGGACCACGGAATTCTATCCAATCAGCGAGATAGAATCGGAAGATTAAGACGAGAGGCATATCTAGAAGTAAAGAAGGGCAAAGAAAAATGGAAATGAAAAAAAAAATTGAAGAATGAAGGTGAGTCATCGCGGCATATGAGTGAATAGAGTTAGATGCGCAGGTGAGAAGATCATTAATGAAAAGTGGAAAAAGAGGAGATAAGACAGACCCTGAGGAAAACACCACTATTAACAGAAAAAGGAAAGAAGAAGTCGCCCCATCACAACAGCCGATATTGAGCGATTTGAAAGAACACTAGACATAAGTAAGCAAAAGAGGAGGAAACCCAAAGGAGGGGAGCTTGGAGGGCAGTGCGCGTGCCATACCCGTCAAATGCTTTGGATTGTCACGCACCACGCAAGTTCCCGTGTTCCTAAGGGCGGAAACCTAAATCAGAAAGATAGTGAAAGTATATGCCTAGTAGACCTCGAGCGCCGGAAGCCGTATGGCGATCGGAAAAGAAGTGAATGAGATTCCAGATGATCTCAGAAATGAGAGTGGAGAAGAGTTTCAAAGATCTTAGATCGAATACAAGTAAGAGCTATGGCGATAGTTAGAAGGATTCAGAGCGGCTTCTTTTTTTCGGAATAGGTTGGACATGTGACAGGCCTTTCCAACACTGAGGGAAAGTAGTAGTATTGAGACAATGAGAATATAGTTGAACGAGGGCGGGGATAGCACGGAAGCACACTCCTCAAAACTCGGGGAGGAATGCCATCCGGTCCACCCGCCTTCCTACGTTCGTAGATCTTCAGGCAACCATGCTGCCCGATCGAATGTAATCATCAAGGCAAAGGCATAGGACAACTGAGAGGAGAAGGAGGAGGATGGAGGATGCCAGAATCGTCCAGGGTTGAGTTAAGAGGAAAATAGGAGGCCGAAGAGATTGGCCTTTTCAGTTGGAGATTAGCAACCGAACCATCAGCAGCGAATAAGGAGGAAGACGATTAACAGCGTTGTTAGAGTGGTTTTTGGCACAGAGGCCAGAAAGATTGTCAGTAGGAGAACCAAGGAGGTTAGGGCACTTTTCGTTTGATGAAAGCCCGGCTTTGCTCGTCGAAGAGTATCATTGCAACGATTTCTAGCTGAATGGAAATTAGCAAGAGTGATAGGAGAACGAGAAATTTTTCACTCCCGATACGCAACTGTCTCTAGGCCTGAAATGGCCAGAGAACAAGCACGATCGAAACCATGGATTATGAAGAGAGAAAAGATTTTAGTTCGAGAAGGAATGAACGCTGCTTTCCCATCAACGATTAAGCTCCTACCTATCGCAGAAGTCGAAGCGGTCACCAGAGACAAGCAAGTCATTCCAATTATAAGTTAGCGTAGAAGCCACCGCAATGCCCCCCAACTCGCCCGATCAAAGTGCCAGAAAAAACGAGTATGGCGGGGGGGGCAGGATGGAGCTGTTGGAGAGAAAGTATTAAAATTAAGAGATATACGGTTGTGGTCAGATTTACCGATAGGAGCGAAAGTGGTGTATTTTAAGAGAGAAGGACTAGTGGCTGAAACATAGGTCAAGTGTGTTCAAAAATTGGTTGGAACGATCCGGAATGTGTGTGGGTTCCTTAATTAAGTTTCAGATCGTTGAGAATGCTGAACGATTCGGCTCCTCCCCACCTAAATCGGTATGGGAGGACCCCAACCATTCAGTGTTATGTAATTGAAATCCCCTCATAGAGGCACCTCAGTTTTTGGATGAGAAGATATAACAGTCTCGTGAGAGTAGTAAGGTAATCAAAAAAGGCGTGAAAGTCTGTTCTGTTAGGAGAACGTAAGAGAAGCAACAAGATTATTGTAAGTAGAAGGAAGAAAGATTTTCAGCCACAGAATATCGAAGTAGGAATTCAGATTCATGAGACCGTGTTTACGGGAGTGTTTAATGTTTACATAGGTCCACATACTCCCCCTTCAGACGGAAATTATGAAATAGTTATAGTTTGCATATATTAAACGAGTTAGAGGATGATTTCTTAGCCATCTGGGATCTCAGACAAAAGCAAAAGATTAGGGTTAGAATTAGAGAGGTGGTATTCCATAGATTCGAAATCGGAAATCAAGCCACTGTCATTTCTGAAGTCAAATGAAAGCCCGCGCCTGCGCAAATCCGCATCAATATCACGCACGACACCTTCTTCTTCTTCTCCTCTTCTTCTTCACAACAATCCGTGAAGCCGCATCTACACAGCACAGCGCAAGAAACCGATGTCGCAAAACAAACAAACGACATTCATGTGTCAGCAATCTACACGACAACAAAACAAAAACACCAACGCTGAAACAACAAACAACAGCCACATCCGCATCAACAAAACAAAGCCGCACCATTTTTTTTTTTTTTTTTTCACATATCTACTCATAATAAAATTAAAAGAAACTTTATAATCATAATAATAATAATAATAATAATAATAATATAATAAGTACAATACATAATAATAATAATAATAATAATAATAATAATAATAATAATAATAATAATAATAATAATAATAAAAAGCCGATGATTTCGAGCATCTACTCCTCAGCAGATACCACTTTGCCGTGAGGCATGTTTAAAGAAGTAACATCATAATAAGGCAGATCTATTTTAGGCTTAAATGATACCAGATTGTTTTTCTGATCTATTTTTCTACATTACAGGCATCCTCAGGCTATGGAATATGCCTAACGTTAAATATTCCATCACCTTTGTCCGAAAGAGATCAGTCTAATACGTGATGCGAACATGTGAGCTGCGGCGTGGTTTACTCGTGATGGGTTAGTGCATGTTTTCCTACTCGGTAGTAATAATAATAATAATAATAATAATAATAATAATAATAATAATAATAATAATAATAATAATAATAATAATAATAATAATAATAATAATAATAATAATAATACTAATAATAATAATAATAAATAACTATTAGTAATAAAGCACATCCAAATTAATTTAAAACTTCAAATATCTTCAGTCATCATGGATGAATAATATCAATGTGGGTGGGTAAATGCTGTTTTTTTAAAATAAAATCCTAGAATGATTATAATTAATTTATGTCACAAAGAAGAATTTATTTTTGCTATATTTATACTCCTTCACTGTTTAAAAATGATGTCACACCAGTAAGTCAATAGAAGTTGAAGTATATATATATATACTATATATTATATTTATATAATATATATATTATATTATATATAAATATATATATTATATATATATATATATTATACATATATATATATTAGAACTGTTGTGTCTCTGTTTATATTTTGCTGTTTAGTACTATACTGAAGCCGTGTTGTTTGTTGTTGTTGTGTTTCGTTGTAGTAGATCGCTATCATTATATTTTTATATATATATTTAATATTTATATAAATATATTATATATATATTATATAATATTATATAGATATATATATTATAATATATTTATATTATTATATATATATATATATATATATAATATTAATTATATATTTTATATATATATATATATATATATATATATATATATTATATAAAATATATTTATAATATATAATTATAATTATAAATATATATATATTATAATATATATATATATATCACTATGGTGCTCACGTATGTGGTGTGTTCACGTAATTAGCTCTGTGTGTTTAATATACTATCCTGATTCTTTGCTGTTGTTGTGTTGTTGTGTGTTGTTTGTTGTTTGTTGTTTGTTCGTTGTTGTTGCTGTTGTTGTTGTTGTTGTAAGCTTAGATGCGGCTTCATGGACTGGGGTTGTTTTTGTCTTGAATCTGATTGTAATAACTCTAAGTTTCATCGTCTCAGATGTTTTTTATTAAAGTTTCTTTTTAATTTTATTATGAGATAAGAAGGTGAATGGTAGTTGGCATTGTTTTGTTAATGCGTGATGTGGTTGCTGTAGATGATGTTTCATGGATTGTGGTTGTTTTTGTCTTGATTCTGTTTGTAATAACTCTAAGTTTCATCGTCCTCCAGATGTTTTTTATAAGTTCTTTATTTTATTATGAGTAGAATGTGAATGGTGGTTGACATTGTTTTGTTGATGCGAGTGGCTGTTGTAGATGATGTTTCATGCGTTGTTGTTGTTTTTGTGTTGATTCTGATGTAATAACTCTAAGTTTCATCGTACTCAGAGATGTTTTTATAAAGTTTCTTTTAAATTTTATTATGAGTAGAATGTGAATGGTGGTTGGCATTGTTTTGTTGATGCGGATGGGGATGTTGTAGATGATGTTTAATGGATTGTGGTTGTCTTGTCTTGATTCTGATTGTAATAACTCTAGTTTCATGTCCTCAGATGTTTTTTATAAAAGTTTCTTTTAATTTTATTATGAGTAGAAGGTGAATGGTGTTGCATTGTTTTGTTAATGCGGATGTGGTGCTGTAGATGATGTTTCATGGATTGTGGTTGTTTTTTGTCTGATTCTGTTTGTACATAATCTTTAAGTTCACCGTCCTCAGATGTTTTTTTTAAATTGTTTTCTTTTATTTTTTTGAGTAGAATGTGAAATGGTGTTTGCATTGTTTTGTTGATGCGGATGTGGCTGTTGTAGATGATGTTTCATGTTTTGTTGTTGTTTTTTTGTGTTGATTCTGTTGTAATAACTCTAAGTTTCAATGTATTCAGATGTAGAAGCTTCTTTTAATTTTATTATAAGTAGAATGTGATTGGTGGTTGGCATTGTTTTGTTGATGCGGATGTGGCTGTTGTAGATGATGTTTCATGCGTTGTTGTTGTTTTTGTGTTGATTCTGATTGTAATAACTCTAAGTTTCATCGTCCTCAGATGTTTTTTATAAAGTTTCTTTTAATTTTATTATGAGTAGAATGTGAATGGTGGTTGGCATTGTTTTGTTGATGCGGATGTGGCTGTTGTAGATGATGTTTCATGCGTTGTTGTTGTTTTTGTGTTGATTCTGTTTGTAATAACTCTAAGTTCATCGTCCTCAGATGTTTTTAAAGTTTCTTTAATTTTAATTTGAGTAGAATGTGAATGGTGGCTGGCATTGTTTTGTTGATGCGGATGTGGCTGTTGTAGATGATGTTTCATGCATTGTTGTTGTTTTTGTGTTGGTTCTGTTTGTAATAATTCTAAGTTTCATCGTCCTCAGATGTTTTTTATAAAGTTTCTTTTAATTTTATTATGAGTAGAATGTGAATGGTGGTTGGCGTTGTTGTTGTTGTTGTTGTTGATGCGGATGTGGCTGTTGTAGATGATGTTTCATGGATTGCTGTTGTTTTTGTGTTGATTCTGTTTTTTAAATAACTCTAAGATTTCAATCGTCTAGATGTTTTTTATAAGTTTCCTTTTAATTTTATTATGAGTGATGTGAATGCTGGTTGGCTTTGTTTTGTTGATGGCGGTGTGGCTGTTGTATGTGATGGTTCAATGCGTTGTTTGTTGCTTTTTTGTGTTGATTCTGTTTGTAATAACTCTAAGTTTCATTGTATTCAGATCGTAGAAGTTTCTAAGGAAGAAAGATCTGTTGAAAAATAGTAGTGGTGTTAGATTCAGTTTCATGCATAGTGGTAGTAGTACTAGTAGTCATTGTCATTGCGATCGTTGTAAGAAGGGACGCTTGTATATATATATAATATATATATATATATATATATATATATATATATATATATATATATATTATATTATATATATATCATATATATTATATATATATATATATATATATATATATATATATTATATCGTGTGGTGCTCACGTATGTGGTGTGTTCATATATTTAGCTCTGTGTGTATATATTATACTTATGATTTTTGTGTTGTTGATGTTGTTGTTGTTGCTGTTGTGTTGTTGTTTGTTGTTGTTGTTGTTGTTGTTGTTGTTGTAAGCTTAGATGCTGCTTCATGGATTGTGGTTGTTTTTGTCTTGATTCTGATTGTAATAACTCTAAGTTTCATTGTCCTCAGATGTTTTTTTATAAAGTTTCTTTTAATTTTATTATAAGTAGAATGTGAATGGTGGTTGGCATTGTTTTGTTGATGCGGATGTGACTGTTGTAGATGATGTTTCATGCGTTGTTGTTGTTGTTGTCGGTGTAGATGCTGTCACATGGAATGTCGTTGTTGTTTTGCGTCGTTCTGTTTCTTGCGTTGTTGCTGGTGTAGATGCGGCTTCACGGATTGTTGTGAAGAAGAAGAAGGAGAAGAAGAAGAAGAAGAAGAATGAGAAGCAGAAAAAGAAGAAGCAGAAGTTCTACTAATGGGCAGAAAAAATTCAGAGTTAAAACCATACAATAATATAATAGTAATATAATAATAATAATAATAATAATAATAATAATAATAATAATAATAATAATAATAATAATAATAATAATAATAATAATAATAATAATAAATAAATAATAATAATGGTGAACATTTATAATTCTCGACCAAACACAGTGAAGGGTGAATTGACTAAGGGCTTACATCATCCAATCACGAAGTAAGGCGAAACGTTTTATGTTTTTTTACGATTGCTGTATGAGTAAATAATAATAATTTGATTTCCATTATTACGACGAACGTTTTCAACTTATAAATAATAATAATAATAATAATAACAATGATGATAATAATAATAATAATAATAATAATAATAATAATAATCAATAATATATATATAATATAATAATAATTAATAATAATAATAATAATAATAAATAATAGTTTTTAATATATTTATTATTTATTATAAATATGATATAAAGCAATAAAGCATTAAAGCAATATTGCAATATTGCAATACTGCATTAATGCATCGATGCATCGATGCATTAATGCATCGATGCATCGATGCATTATTGCATTAAAACATGTAATATGTTCAATGCATAACTCGTGTGCATAACTCGTGTGCATGTTGGATCGCGGATGGGGTGGATCGTAGTTGTTTTCGTGTTGATTCTACTTGTAATAACTCTAAGATTCACGGCTTCAGATGTAGAAGTTTTTAAGGTGAAAAGAGCTGATGGAGTGTGGTAATAATAACATCTGTGATAGTAGCAGTAGTAGCAAAAGTAATACCATTCTCTCTCTCTCTCTCTCTCTCTCTCTCTCTCTCTCTCTCTCTCTCTCTCTCTCTCTCTCTCTCTCTCTCTCTCTCTCTCTCTCTTCTCTCTCTTTCAATTCCTCTGCTCTCTCTCTCTCTTCAATACTAAAAAATACATATAGAGCTCCATTCCGTATAAAAATATAAATTGGGTTAAGGTCTAGAAGGCCGCAACAGCACGGTCAGTTACGTCGCCGACGAACTGCCCATCACCGTGCTGAAGCGACGTGAGACCGAGATTCGAGTTCCAGTCCGGTCCAAATTTTATATCACGAATGGGGGAACTAAGAGAGTGGGGGGAAAGTAGGGGATAAACTCCCTCTCTCCTCAATGACGCGACAAATCGAACGGGACCCGGTGGCGAAAGGCGAAAGGCAAACCAAGGCGCAGAGAGGGGAGGGTACATGAGCGCATAGGTATGCCTAAGCAAACTCACGAACATTTGTGAACACTCAGGAACGTACATGGTGATGACGTCATGGGGGTAGGAGGAGAACAAAGGGGGGTAGGGTAAGTGATGATGTAGTCATGGCAACGAAGGGGGGTAGGGTAAATGGCAACTGGAGAGTTAGCGATAGCGGGTGGGGGTAAAGGGATAGAAGAGAAAGGGGGGAAGGGGTAACGTGGTGTGTGTGTGTGATGTGAATGTGAATTGTGTTCTGCTGTTTTTTTAATGAACATGTCGTGTACGTTGATGACTGCGTCAATCAACGTACACGTCGAATTGTGGACCTAGGTTTGGAACAACACAAATAACTGTAATTTTAACATATACATAAAGGGGGTGGGGAAAAAGGGGGAAGGGGCAATAATAATATAATATATATTTTAATAAAACTCATATACGTACATACAATATATACAATCACCTGTACCAGCGCTACGTGCGCGTACAAAGTGTACGTATTTACATGTGCGTATTTCATGTGCGTCCCACTTTCTATCTAGTACTGGTTATTCTATCTTATATTATATAATATATATATAATATATATATATATATATATATATTATATATATATATATATATATATATATCTATATATATATATTATATTTATATTATATATTATATATTATATAATATATATATTATATATTCTACGGGTGTCTACGAAGGTATGTTACCAGCGGTCGTATCACCGTATCGGGATGTTTAAGTCTGAAAATGTGTAGGAAACGAAGTTTTGATTATTTAAATTCATTTAAGAGGATGGGAATATGTCGTTGGTGTCCTGTGCACGCACGCGCATACGAAAACCGCGCACAAACATGCGAATGTCAATGGGATGATATATTTTTATGGCTTCTGTGAATGCACCATAAAAATGAGGTGGGGTTTCCTTTTCGTTGTCGTAACAGTACTGTGGATGGTCGAAGGGATTGAGGAATGTCGCATAGAGTAGGATAGTTACAGAAAGAGGGAAGTTTAGAAATGAAATATTTGATCCACACTCGATCGAAAGAGTTCGATATGTCCAGTAAAACAGCGAAAGATTTACCGATATACCAAGCAAAAGACCAAAAAACAGAAAGAAGAGATAGATCACCACAACAGCTCTTCTTTCGAAAGCCATACTGGTGATCAGAAATAAGATTAGAATAATTGAGATGCTTCCAAATCTTCCTTTTAGAGATTGATTCAAACATTAGAAATAAAATAGAATAAAGAAATATGACAATAGTTGGAGGGTTGGGAGTGGTTCAGTTATTTCGACACACGCTAAGTGAGGGCACATTTCGAGCAAGAAGGGGTGGTGCCGAATAAAAGGACAGATACGGAATAATTAGCCAAAGCTTGGTTCAGCCTCGGAAGCAAAAGTTTTGAGAACCACGGGAGGAAT
Source organism: Trachelipus rathkii (assembly GCA_015478945.1). NCBI lineage: Eukaryota > Metazoa > Arthropoda > Malacostraca > Isopoda > Trachelipodidae > Trachelipus > Trachelipus rathkii. The sequence goes on from JABUQX010001181.1 coordinate 48,569, forward strand.
GCTAATATGATTATAGCCGTTCGTAGTGTTAGGCTCAGTAAGATTAGAAATAACACAGTTAGAAGAAAATACAAAATTAGAATAAATAAAACTGAAGGAGGTAGAAAAGGAGGAGTGCTCCTGAATTGTATAAGGTGGATTAAGAAGCAACGAATCGAGTGTAAAGTTTAGCTTTAGGGAATGTTAAACGGCAGTTATACATAATACCATCGGAAGATACTATAGCAGGAAAGATGAAGATGTAAAGTTAGAATTGATATTTCTTCAAAATGACAGAAAGAGCGTTGGCAAGAGGAACCAGCAAGATTATTGCATTTTCTATGGAGAAATGAGCTTTTAGTATCAAGGAGAATAGGTTTTGCAGGATTCCGAAAAGAAATATTAGTTACCTGGTTTTGCGAAGAAATATATTATATATTATATTATATTAAAACGCGAGAGCAAGCAGAGTTAAACTTAGATTTATTGCTTTTAACTGAAGGGAAATAATATAAAATGTACTCCTTTGTGCCAGATTTAATCACCTCTCTAATATGCTCAGCACACTCAGAAAAAAAACTCCCATGTAAACAGCAGCCATTCCGCGGAAAATCAAAGAAGTACGACCGCAAGACGACCAGTTAGCAGCAACAAAGTACCATAAATGTTTCCTCGTGTTAGATGGGGAAATTTCTTACGGGAGACTTTAAGAGAAAGAACAGGAACCAGAGATAAGAAAAAGATCGGAGAAACCAAGAGGAAGAAAAAATTTAACAGACTAAGGAGCAGTATTAGAGGTTAAGAATGGTATGTAATGTTGAATTAATCTACAAGACGATCAGGGATACAATTTGTGAGCTGCTAAAACTACTCAAGAAGATTCTGGATAGAGAAAGGGTAGACAAGTTCAACAGCTGTATTTTGATAGTTATGGTAAAGCCATTGGCAGTGGTAACTTTTAAATCACCAAGAATGATGATTTTAGAGAAACGTGAAAAGGAGAGAATATGATCTAATATGAAATTGATGTAGTTGAAAAATATATGATTGTTAGCTGAGTTAGGAGACAAATACAGAACAGAAGAATTTTGTGGTAGAACTATGTGATATCTTGAGCAGTAAGGTAGGCAATAGGAAGATCCCAAACTAGAGACATAAGAACAAACAAAATCATTGGGCAAATAAGCACAATAACCGCCTTTGGCTGAAAATTGAACACAGAGACAATAAGAGTCAACAGAGTATGGTTTTTTGCCAGAATACTCAAACACCTTAGATTTGGTTTATAATAAGATTTTAGGTTTAGAGGTAGATGGTTCCCTGACTCATAGAACGAATATAGGGTACCAAGTTTCTGAAATTGTTTGTATCAAAAAAATTATTTTATCCAAATACTGAATTTTCTCTTATTAAAAAAGAAAACGAGAGAATCTAGGTACCCCGAGGGACTCCAGAAACAGGGAAAAAGAAGAAACGTATAAAAGGGTGCTAGTGAAACTATAAATGGACGATAAAATATGTCAAGAGGAATCAGCAGTGGTCGGACCCGGTGGTGGTCGCACACTAAAAATGTTGTTTCACCTATGAAAATGAGATTTTTGAAGCATTGTGAAGTTCAAGAGGCAAATTCAACATAATTATAAACCAATACTAACCATTATATTGTACAAAATATGGTCCTTGGCACAATTAGCTTATTAATTATATGGCCACCTTTCTTATATCTCTTTAACTACCTTTCTTTTCATCCGTCTTTCTTATTACATTGTATGTCTAGATCAGTCAGACCTTCATAGACTAATGTCTCTCTTAACACATATAAATTATTTATTACAGCGCCTCTTTACTTATTCCCTTTCTTTCTCTCTCTCTCTCTCTCTCTCTCTCTCTCTCTCTCTCTCTCTCTCTCTCTTTTTTTCTCTCTGTTTATATCTACCTACTTTCCTATATACCCTAGCATAGCTAGCTTTCTTATCTTCTCTATATTATTTTCCTAAACACCCTTAAACTATCGTCACCAATGCTGTTCACATGAGGACTTCGTAATTTTGATTTCACTCCTTAAAAAGTAATTTGGAATGGCACAAAGTTCTTGACTTTTTGCCAATACGTGAATGTCAGGCTGTGCCATTTATATATTTCACCCAATACGTGATCCTGTGCCTTCTGATGCGCTAGATCGTGTCTACCTGCCCGAAATTACGTATTAAACTCTATTATTGAAGTCACAACTAAGTTAGGATTTAGGTTAGAGTTAAGTTAGGTTAGGTTAGGTTAGGTTAGGTTAGGTTAGGTTAGGTTAGGTTAGGTTAGGTTAGGTTAGGTTAGGTTAGGTTAGGTTAGGTTAGGTTAGGTTTGGTTAGCTTAGGTTAGGTTAGGTTAGGTTAGGTTAGGTTATGTTATGCTATGCTATGCTATGCTGTTATGTTAGGTTAGGTTAGGTTAGGTTAGGTTAGGTTAGGTTAGGTTAGGTTAGTTTAGGTTATGGTTGGGATTTAGGTCAGGTTAGGTTAGGTTAGGCTGTTTACGTTAAATAATAATTAATAAAAAAAACGAAGTACACATTACCTACTTTCCTCGATTACTTATTGATGTCAATCTGGACCAAAAAGAACTTTTTGGCAAAGGTAGATTGCCAGAACTGTGTCATTTATATATTCACCCCAATAGTTATCTGTGATTTGGAATGGGCACAGATCGTGTGTACTGATATTGCTACGTATTAATTTCCACTTATTGAAGTCACAACTAGGTTAGGTTAAGTTAGGTTAGGTTAGGTTAGGCTAGGTTAGGTTAGGTTAGGTTAGGTTAGGTTAGGTTAGGTTAGGTTAGGTTAGGTTAGGTTAGGTTAGGTTAGGTTGGGTTAGGTTAGGATTAGTTAGGTTAGGTTAGATTAAGATTAGTTAGGTTAGGTTAGGTTAGGTTAGGATTAGGTTAGATTAGGTTAAGTTAGCTTAGTTTAATAAATAAATAACTGAATAAAGAAAACATCCTCGATTACTTATTGATGTCAATTTATCCAAAAAAAGTTCCGAGGAGTTTCTCTTACAGTACACATAGTTCTTCTATTCCATTTGTACAGGTTTCATTTCTATAAAAGTATCCGTTTTCTTCTGTGCTGGAACATTTATATTTTTCACATGTTAAATCATGTTTTCTTTTGGTATACATAAACTAGTATATTTAATTCTGTTGACAAATTATTTTATTATGTTTTTAAAGTCATAGTTTTTTATCAATTTGTATGACGTTACACATATATTCTTTTGCAAATTATTGTTACCATCTATTAATTACTCTTAATTTTAACTTTAATATTCCGAATTATTTAAAAATATGTATATTATAGTGACACCAAACATCCCGCCCCTCCCCTCCCATCCGCACATGCGCTATTGATTTACTGCTTTAAGTCAGGGTTAACACACAATTTGGATAAACATTGCGGGAAAATAATTTAGTATATAAAATTTTACATATCTAACAAGGAAAATATTAATGGAACACTGGAATATTCTAAATAATCTTTGGAGTAAAATATTTATACCCTCATGGTTGTCTTTCATATACGAAGGTGATATTCCATTTCTAAAATCTTCTATAATTGTATATCTGCTCTAAACGAAACATGTTCGCTCACAAAAATTATATCATAACTGACTATCCGACAGCACATTACGTTTTGACCGATTAGTGCATTACGTCAAATCACAGGTTAGGGTTATTGAATAGCAACTGATAGGACATGTTTCTAACGCTTTGCATTCAGCAGAGGTAGAGCTAAGATTAATGTACAAATTCCATTGATGATACAGTTTCTTACTGTGTATCATGGCATAAAGTCGGTTTTTATCAGGTGATCATAGGTGAGTATTATTTTTATATGTTTCTTGTTAAATGAAGTAACCTTGTTTTCTTCGTTCTTCAAGTATCTAACTCTGTCTAACTATTCTAGCTAACCTTCTCTAGGATGATTTATTTTCCTTAACATTTCCAAGCTACCATTACCTAAGGCTGTCTTATAGTTCACAAGAAAATAGATCTTAATGTGTAATACAAATCATGTTTTCATTTAAAGATCTTAATGGGTAAAAAAGAAAGTCAAGTTTTCATTTTTAAGCATTTATAGCATAACTAGAAACCACAAAATCATTAGCATAAATATTTAAAATCGAATATGTTAAAAGTTTATTAAAACATACATTACTAAAACATGTAATGAAATAAATACAATAGACACCACATAAATTGGAATATAAGGGTTGAATATAGAACATAAATTTTTGCATAATGCCCATTAATATATTTAAAAAATATTACATAAGATTACTGAACACATAAATTCCAAATGCAAAGATCAGAAAATAAACAACACCTTTCTATCCCTATGCATAACTATCCAGTGTCATCTTGTATTAATACGACAATGGGGATGTGTTAAATACAAATTCATCTTTCTCGAGTTTCAATGACCCAATTTCATTAATAGCAAAGACTCCTATAAATCGTTCGACCATTTCTAAATACAATTAATATTTCTTATTGTTCCTTGTTAATAATTCAAGATTATATTTCGTGCTCTATCAATCTCAATAAGTTGAGGATATTTCCATATACTTAGACGTGATTGGAGGTGCAAGGAAATTTCTTCAAGGCGAGACTTTACCCTAATAATCCTTTTCTTAAAATGTTCATATGATATGCGTCACAAACGCTGTTTGATCCCGCTGTGAGATCGAATGCGTACAAATTATTAGAATCAGCGTAAGTCTCGAGAATCAGATCTGTTTCACTAATTTACACGATACGATGTTGGCTATTAAATTATAAAAGGTCTTGGTTTATAATAAATGTGATCTTACACATCATTTCATAATCACGAACTTGTGGCTTTCCGACTACATGTAGACTGAAACCTCTAATCTAAAAGTGGTGAATTTAAAGGCTGACGTTTTATAATTTCCAGAATACGCTTTATGTCCAACAAAACCTATATCACTTATGGGGCAATTTGCTTTCACAATGTTAGGGATATTGATATCCGATAACTCTTGCATGAAGTTAAGGGGAGTCAGTACTTGACCAACCCTAACTTTTTAGAGTGAAAATAAAAAATTTCACTTTTTTTTTTATTACTTTAATTATTAGAAAATTCCCTCCTCTACATGATGAGGCAATTTTTGTTTCGAAAGGTTTTTTAGATACAGGATATTTTTTATAGGGGTGTCAAACTAAAAAATTTCATTTCCAGGTTCGAAATTGCAATTCAACTTTCCAGGACCTTTCCAGGTTTTATTCCCATTTATAATCAATTAAATTTTTCCTTTTCGCAAACACAACTAAGATCAGCCTCCTTCTCAATAATTTAAATGGACTCAGAGTCGGAGCCAGAGTCGGAGTCAGCCGAAACCGGAGCCAGAGACAGAGCCAGAGCCAGAGCCATTTAAAGAATTTTTTGCAGGTGAAAATATATCTGCAAAGATGGGGCTGAACAATTTTGAAAAGGAGCAGAAGCCAGAGCCAGAGCCAGAGCCAGAGCCGGAGCCGGAGCCTGATTCGGAGCCGAAACCGGAGCCGGAGCCGGAACAAAAGTACAATTTTTTTTAAAGATTGTTTTTGTAGATAAAAACACTTTAAAGTCAGAGCTGAACTATTCTGAAATGGTAACGGGACCAAGACTGGAGCCGAAGCCCGGAGCTGGCCCCAGGTCAGGTCAGAGCAGGAAGCTAAAGAACAAATTTTTATTAATTTTGCAGGTGAAAATAATTCTACAAAGTTGGAGCTGAACAATTTTGAAAAGGGTCCGGAGCCGGAGCCGGAGCCAAGTAATCGTCATTGTTTTGCAGGTAGAATGCTTTTTTACAAAGTCAGGCCTGAACTATTCTGAAATGGAAACAGAGATGAAGCCGGAGGAGCCCGGAGCCCGGAGCCCGGAGCCCGGAGCTGGAGCCAGAGCCAATTTTTTTTTAAAAAATTGTTTTTGCAAGTAAAACTACTTCTGCAAAAGTCGGAGCTTAACTATTCTGAAATGGAAACGGGGTTGGAGCCAGGCCAGAGCCGGGCAGGCGAGTCAGGCCAGGCCGGAGCCAGGTTGAACAAAAGTATAATTTTTTTCAAATAAAATTGTTTTCCAGGTAAAATACTTCTGCAAAATCGGATCTGAATTATTCTGAAATGGAAGGGTCGGAGCTGTAGCCGGAGCGGGCGGAGCAGGGCCAGGTCAGGCTGGAGCTGGAGCTGGAACTGGAGCTGTAGAACAAATTTTATTAATTTTGCAGGTGAAAATAACTCTACAAAGTTGGAGCTGAGAACAATTTTGAAAAGGAGCTGGAGCGGAGCTGGAGCCAGAGCTGGAGCCGGAGCCGGGCCGAAGCCGGAGCCAGAGCCGGACCCGGATAAATTTTTTAAGATATTATTTTGACAAGTAAAAATATTTCCGCAAAGTCGGAGATGAACTATTTTGAAATAGATACAGAGTTGGTGCGGTGCGGTGCGGTGGAGCCAGAGTATAAATTTATAGAATTATTCAACTTTCAACTAACATATATATATATATATATATACATGGGCGCCGTTATGGAGGGCAATATATATATATATATATATATATATATATATATATATATATATATATATATATATATATATATTTATATATATATATATATATATATATATATATATATATATATATATATATATTATATATATATATATATATATATATATATATATATATATATATATATATATATATATATATTTTTGTTATACATATATATATATATATATATATATATATATATATATATATATATATATATATATATACTATACTATTCTGCTATATATATACATGGGCCGTTATGGGGGGGCAGGGTAGGGCCATGGCCCCCCCCTAGGTTTTGAATCTCATGAGAAATTTCCACAATTAATTTTTTTTAAGATCACATGGCTAAACGATATATATATATATATATATATATATATATATATATATATATATATATATATATATATATATATATATATATATATATATATATATATATATATATATATATATACGAGCTACTGTGGCAAACCATTCCAAAATTTAATAACACTCCTCCTACCCTGGCCAGACTTGTAACGCCGCTCATGTATACCTCCATCCATGCATTCGTTGTTGCCCCAATCAGAGAATCGTAAGACGTTTGAAAATAATTCTGAATTGTATGTATTTTTTTTAAACCAGGCATTAAGACTTTAGATGCATAATAGCTTTTTATTTGCTCTACATCTTAATAGGAATTATACGATGAGATATTGAGGACTGTTAATGGGAAAAAATTTGCAAATAGTCCTGGGAAGAGAGGTAACTGCTTGTGTGCTTGAGAAGCCGAAAGAAGTAGTGGAGGTGGTTAAAAATATTATTATTATTATCTGACAAAGTAATACTGAAAAATATGGATAAGCTTATAATTAAAAGGCCTAGGATTGATAAAGTTATTCACTTGTGATTGAACAAACTACGAACCCATTTAGTGCTGGTTCTAGTAATGTTGATGATAATTCAAGTGGTATTGAAGCCAATCTTGTTATTGATATTAAATTTAGTAGTGTTGCTACTTGGGATATAGCGTACCAAGAGGAAAATGTCCTGGATATTGGTAAAAGGGGCCCATAATTTGCAAAAGCAAACAAACAGAAATAATAAATGAAATTAAAAAAATACATAATTTACACAATATATATATATATATATATATATATATATATATATATATATATATATATATATATATATATATATATATATATATATATATATATATATATATATATATATAAACTTCTATATAACTTTATAAATATACTTATATATATATATATATATATATATATATATATATATATAATAACATATATATATATATATATATATATGTATATATATATATATATATATATAATAATATATATATATATATATATATATATATCTCTAATAATCAATCAGTTCAGGCATGTAGCTAGAAAACTATAACATATACACGAAAATAAATATCATTTATTAATCAGGAGACATTTTAAAAAAGGAAATTAAAAAAAATTTAGAGTAGATTAAGAATTTATTAATAACTCTTTCTTAATATTAGTCAAAATGCAAGCTCTGATTGACTTGAAAGACGTTGAAAGCTGGTCTCGAGAGAAAAAGTTGCCAAATGTCGCTTTACAATATAATTGGAGAAATATTTATTTTTTTTTCTTTTTATATCCTTATTAGGGGTTCGAGCCGACGGAGGGACAGAGGGGGACGAAGTCCCACCCGTCCCCGGTAGGCGAGAAACCCCGACTCATTCATCGTTCTTGTTTACCCGTGGGTATTTTTCAGTTTAAAAGAAAAAAATTCAACATTTGGCAACTTTCCGTCTCACTCGGGAGGAAGCCGCATCTTCGATTTATCAAAAAACTGTAAATTTTTCAACAATTTTTAACAATTTTAATTTTTTAAAAAACATTATTTTTTTTATTTTTTTTAATTTCTGCGGTAAATGTCTCTGATTAATGAAGGTATATTTATTTTCATGACCTTATTATGGTTTTTGGTTACATGCCTAACTTTCGGATATTCCTATATATTTATATATATATATATATATATATATATATATATATATATATATATATATATATATATATATATATATATATATATATATATATATATATATATATTTTTATATATAAAAATAATATAAAATATATATATATATATATATATATATATATATATATATATATATATATATATATATATATAAAGTAAAAAGAAACATCTCGCCCACTATACAAGCCTAAAATTTTGATGAATCAGACAAGTATAAAAAAAAAATATCCCAATGTTTCACTTTCCAAACATTTGAATTTTGAAAAGTGAAAAGCACTATATATATTTTTTTCTACTCATCCCATCATCAAATTTCAGGGCTTGTATAGTCAGACGAGATGCATTTTAGATAATTTTGTATACTTAAAAGAAAATTTTAAAAAATTAAAAAAAATATTTTTTGAAATTTATTCCAAGAACAAATCCAAAACTGTTGCATATACAAAGAAATTATCTAAGTAAAAGATGTGCCTCTCCCCCGACTACATATGCCCTAGAAAATTTCATATAAACTTCGCTCCGAATAGAAAAAAACATTATCATAATTTCATTTCAAAATCCAAAAAAAAGTGGGTTTGGAAATTGGACAACACTGCACAAAACTCAAAAAAATTGAAAAATCCTCTTTGACTATTGTAGGTAATGGACCCATCTATATATTTCAAGTTTGAAGTCATTTCGAAAAAAATTCTGGAAGTTGATACAGAAAAATGTCAAAAACATGGGTTTTGAAAAATTGAAAATTCTGAAAGAGTGACTACAGTCAGAAAAACACCCGAAAACAACGTTTTAGAGGGCAAAAAAGCTACAGTTTGGTGTTTATTTGGTCAAAATTGGCTGAAAATTCCGAATTTTATGTCCATTTTTAGGGGGGTAAAAAAGTGGGGCGTGCCCATGTAAATAGTTGCACCTCCCTGAAGAAGAGAAAATTTATGGGTTTTTATAACATAACAGAAAACGCCAAAAACTTTGAAAAAACAAATAATTTAGGTATTAGATAACAAAAACATTAAATTAGAAAAATGCAGAGGTCAAGGCTATGATGGAGGAGCAAATATGCGAGATAAATATTCAGGACTTCAGGCTCGTATATAGAAAATTGTTCCAAATGCAGAACATTCATTGTGCAGCTCATAATTTAAATTTAATTCTTAATGATTCTGTAAAAGATATAATGGCTCTTCAAAAATTTTATGACAAACTGGAAAAAGTATATGTGTATTTCAGTTCTAGTACAGCTCGGTGGCAAGGAATTAACAGCTGTTCAGCAAATAACGAATGCATCACAAAAACACTAAAAAATTGTGTCCAACTATGTGGTCATCCAAGTATGATTCCTTACTAGCAATAAAAAACAATTTCAAAAGTATTTCGCAGTTCTTATCTCAAGTGATATTTATGAGTCAAGTGAAAGAAACGAAGCCCTTGGTCTCAGGAAGCAGTTAGAAAATTTTGAGTTTATTCTCTGTCTTGTGTTTCAAAGTAAAGTCTCAAAAATATTGCAAAGTCCAAATACAAATCTTTAGAAGTAACTTACCTATTGGGACAAGCAAAATCAAACTTATGTGAGCTAAGACACAAATTTGAAGATGTAGTGAGAGAAACTACGGAGTTAGCACATCATTGGAACATTGAAGCAAAAATTACTTCCAGACGTCAAATACAGATTAAAAAGTTTTTTGATGAGCTTTTATCTTATGAAAGAATTGAAGACCCATTGAAAGCCTTTAGAATAAGAGGTTTCAATAAATCTCTTGATATATTAAATGAACAGATAACTACTCGTTTCATTAGCATGAACAATGCTAATGAGTTATTTTCATTTCTTGCTCCTGCAGCAATAGCAGAGCTACGAAATGAAAAGTTGCAAGAAAAGGCTACAAAACTGGTAGAAAAATACGATTTAGATTTATCTTTCGGTTTATGAACAATTAATCACCTTCAAAGCATTAATGACTACAGAAGTGAAAATGAAAAATATGGTAACTATTAAAGATTTAGCAAACTTTTTATTCGTAGAAAGCAGCTGCTTAGCAAGTAGCTTACCAGACTTGTGTACAGCAGTTCAGTTGTATTTGACGTTACCAGTAACATCTGCAACAGCTGAAAGGTCGTTTTCAAAGCTCAAGTTAATAAAAACTTTAAAGAACAATATGACACAAACAAGGCTAAGTGCATTGGCTTTATTAAAAATGAAACATGTCGTACTCTTGATCTGAAAGAAGTGGTTAATAAATTCATGGCAATGAGCCAAAAACGTTTTGGTAAACTATAAAGCATTCATCCTTTCGAATATTTTGACAAGCCGAGAACAGATATTCACGAATTTTGGTAAGTTAACATTCTTATTCTATAATTTCTTATATATATATATATATATATATATATATATATATATATATATATATATATATATATATATATATATATATATATATATATATATATATATATATATATATATATATATATATATATATATATATATATATACTTTTTTTATTTATATATATATATATATAAATTAACTAGTTTGATACTTATTTTTTGGAGGGGAGGGGGAAATTAGATATTTAAGTAAAAATAGTATGTTTGAAAGCAGTGTTTTTGAGAATTTGATCAAATTTTTGTACAAAAAGGTGAAAAGTCTTTAATACATGTTTTTTCCCTTTTAAAGAACATTTATACTCATTTTTACATACTCTTTCCAAAAATGTCATTACTTTTTTATGCAAATATCTAATTTCTCCAATAAAAAGGAGTACTAATCTGATAAATAGCATATAAGCCATATATATATATATATATATATATATATATATATATATATATATATATATATATATATATATATATATATATATATATATATATATATATATATATATATATATATATATATATATATACATACATGCATACATAAATACATACATATATATATATATTAACACTTTTATATGCTACTATATATATATATATATATATATATATATATATATATATATATATATATATATATATATATATATATATATGGTCCAAGTGGCCCCATTTCCACTTTGGCGGGGGGGCCCTATGACTCTTAGTTACGCCACTGTACTTGGGATATAGTGTAATAAGAGGAAAATGTCCTGGATATTGGAAATTACATAATTGGAATCAATATTAAAGATTAAAGTTTGACTTATTAACAAAACCGTACAAACCACCAATTATGTACAATTTTAAAGATGCTAAAGAGGAAAAAACTCCTTTCCTTTATGAATAGCTAGATCTGCACAATTCTTGGCTAGCGTATTCTAAAATATTGAAAGGATCGTTTTGTAGATTGTAAGACATGCATTCATGTGCTAAAGTCCATGCAAATTCAGAATGGCATAAAGATGCCTCAGTAGCAGCACAATCTAATATTATTAGATTGTGGTAGCAGCAAGGAATTTAAAACGAATAATATAAAATAAGCGTGTTAGTGTAACTGAGCAACTGCATGTTGCTGAGCCCTTATTTATTAAAAAAAATAGGCAAAAATTGGCACCTATAATTTCTACTTTAATATTTTGTTGCACTTATGATGTTGCTATTAGAGGCAGCACTGCAGATACCGTCAATTTTTCCGATTTGCTCAAATTCAGAGTAAAAGCTGGAGATTTTGTTCTTGTGGAACATTTGAAATCAAGCTGAGTAAAAGCTAAATACAAATCACATATGATTCAGAATGAACTTGTATTTATTTGTGGAAAGTTGATATGTAATCAAATTTTGAATGAAGTAAACAATTGTAAATATTTCTCTCTTTAACTTAGACGAGGCAGCAGACATATCCGGAACAGAACGGCTATCGATTGGTGTTCGCTTCGTTGATAAGGATCTCAATGTACGTGAAGAATTTATAGGAAATCCTCTTAAAAAAATTAAAAACTGAAAGATATAGCCAGAGCTATATTGTCTACTACGAGATATTTACAATTTAAATACGTAGGCTTGTTGGACTTGGTTTGATGGGTGCTCCACCATGACTAGCAAGAAAATGGAGTTCAGAAGTTAATAAGAAGATCAGTACCCTAAAGCCAAATTTTTTATTGATGTTCCTATCTTTCACTTTAATAATTAATGACCAAAATACTGTTCCAGAATTTGAAACATTATTGGAATAGTAAAATAATTTATAAAATTTTCCGTGAAAAAATGTCTCGCAGAAATTGGTTAATATACTATTGTTATGCGAAACACGATGGTCTACCAAGTACAAATCAACTAAGATATTTTAAAACAATTTAGCCAAATAAAATTATCTTTAAAAAATCTCTCAACTGATCCAGATGTAACGCAAACCATGAACTGCAGCATGTCAGCTTTCATCAGCAGCAGGAAGCTCTACATTCTCATCTGTTTAAAAATCATGACGAAATATAGTTCATATTTAGATCTTATAGGAAATATTCATCAAACTAAAGTAATAAATTTGGATGAGGTTCATTGTCACATAGAAAAACTTTTAAATATTTTAAAAACTGATGGAAATGAAAATAATGCAATCTCTTTTTAAAATATATTTTAAAAATCTAAGAATTTTGCCAAGATTTTTTATTTCCAAGTGCAGTATCAAAGGAATTCCAGCCTCAGGGACATCAAAAAGTTCTGCTGAGGATTGCTTCAGAGTTGCCCCATTTATACTTTATCTTGATTCTCTCATTTCATCTCTGAGTTTCAAATTTTCGGAACACAATATAACATCGACCTTTCCTTGCATTTTGCACCCAGTTAGAACAAGAAAATTAACCAAATCCGAATATTTAAAAAAAAACTGAACTCATTATAACTGAATATAATATTGACAACCTAATTAGTGAAGCAGAATCTTTGTTTAATTTCTGGAATGATTCAGATAGGGAACAAATAGATGAGAAAATGAGTTACAGCACATTACAAAAAATCATTGTACATTTTCCCAACAGTTCCACAAGCTATCAAAGTACTTTCCACACTTCCATCAACTACTTGTGCAACTGAAAGGTCGTTTAGTACTTTAAAGCTGAAAAATTTGAATCACTCATCGAAATTAATATCTTTCAACATCCACTTTCATTACATAATAACGCAATATCGGAAACCTTCACTGTCGTAAATTGGCATATTTATAATATACTAATTCAAAAAGTTCTTCACACCTGAAGAAAGAGACACAATTAAATATATTTAGAAATTCTTCTAATTCCATTCACCTATGAATGTTAACACATCTAATGTTGTTCAATCTTTGGACTCTTCAGTCAGTCTGCTTGCTTCAACTGCCTTTTCACCCTTGGTATTTCTATTTAACGTCTTCTCACAGATTTCTTAAATTAGAAAGTGGTCAGCTTTGGAATTTACTGTACACCATCAAGTTTTCTTCAGTGACAAATATAAAAAGTTTCTTTTCATTAGCCTTAAACATTACTACTGCTGTATTTTTTCGATAGCTCTTGATTTGATCTTGAGTTTACAATGAAAGCAATCGATGGTGTTTTCACTACTTGAAAGGGAAAATGAAGGGCATATTTCATAATGTTAACAACTCAAACAACAACTTGACATGGGTTTGCAATTGTTACATTATATTAATTCAATTAAGATAAAGAACCTAAGGTACCGCAATCCTATAATCCTATAATTCACGATTTGATGCCATGTTCTATACATTTATGCTAGATAATAATTTGCATATTTGGATTAGAACAATTATCATTCTCCCAACTTTATTACTAATTTTCACTCATCTTGAAATATATATTATATATTTGTTGAACATGAGTAGTTATGGGCACTCCGAGCATCTGACATCGATTTCTCGAAAACTGTTAGAGCTATCGTTCTGAAACTTTGTATATGGGCTATTGGTATATTAAACTAATTACTGGTGTGTTTTTAAGTCTCTAGGTTGATATTAGGGGTACCTACCCCAGGCATTAAACCAATCAGTTGCCCTTTTGGCGCTATAATTCCAGGTGAATATTAGTCCCTAAAGGGCGATGTAACATCCGTTCTTGTATTATTATTATTATTATTATTATTATTATTATTATTATTATTATTATTATTATTATTATTATTATTATTATTATTATTATTATTATTATTATTATTATTATTATTATTATTAAGCCGAAGTTGTTTTATACATACTCTGTATCCTACTCTGATTCCAACATCGATTCACGACCCCCGCTCAGCCTTCAGCGCCTTCTTCAGCGCCTCCTTCATCTCCTTCCCTGTCCAGGCTCAGCCGCGAACTCCGGTTCCAGCTCGGCTTCGATTCGGTTGAAGCTCGGCTTGCGATTCCGGTTCCAACTCAGCCTCCGATTTTGACTCCAACTCCGACTCCGCTTCCGACCGCGAGGCCAACTCCGACTCTGGCTCCTATGTCGTTTGTTGTTCAACCTCTATAGTTTTTTTCTTAGTGTTATTATTATTATTATTATTATTATTATTATTATTATTATTATTATTATTATTATTATTATTATTATTATTATTATTATTATTATTATTATTATTATTATTATTATTATTATTATTATTATTATTATCATTATTATTATTATTATTATTATTATTATTATTATTATTATTATTATTATTATTATTATTATTATTATTATTATTATTATTATTATTATTATTATTATTATTATTATTATTTTATTATTATTATTATTATTATTATTATTATTATTATTATTATTATTATTATTATTATTATTATCATTATTATTATTATAATTATTATTATTATTATTATTATTATTA
>JABUQX010001182.1:0-5000 GCA_015478945.1 Trachelipus rathkii
CGCAGATAGAGAGCGAGCATGAGAGAGACGAGGAGCACAGAGACAGGAGAGCAGACGATATCAATAAAGACAGTTTTTATTTCTTTTATTATTTTTCCTTCACGGAAAAGGGAAAACCAAACAATTTTAGGAAATTTCTTATTTTTGGTGTAAGGGTCTTACAAGCGTTACCCTGACATTCGTGGCACCGTCATCATCGATCTAAAAATCGTCGTTGCAATTCGTCGAACCTTCATCATTAACAACGGAAATTTAAAAATTGCTGTGTTTTAAACCTTTTAAGGGATGCATATATATTATCTGGTAGCATCTCCTACATAATCGCATGTTATTATATTAATATAATTATAATATAATAATATATTATATATATTATATAATACAGATATACATATGTATGCATAAAATCATGGATTTAAATTTTCATCATAATATATATTTATACTATAATATCATATACATATATATATCATCGGGCGACCTCCAAAAGTAACTTTTTACCTACATCGGGCTCTCTCTCTCCTCTCTCTAATATATATATATATATATATATATATATAGTATATTACTATATATATATATATTATTAATATATCATTATTCATACTTTATTTATTAATTATTCTTAGTAATAATATTCACATAGGATCTGAGAGTTTATTGCTATTTTACAGCGTTTATCTTTAGATTTAAAATATTTCCCAATTTTGTTTAACTGTTATCGTTTTTCTTTCATTATTTTATTTTATTATTCGTATTATATTATTACTTATTTTATTATTTTATTATTTAATTTAAATATTAATTATTTTTATCCGAAATGGGCATTATGAACAAATAAATGTTTATTATTATTTTTTTTTTAATAAAACGAGTGTTTTATTATATTTTATGGAAAAAAAAAGAAAAAAAAAACAACTTGTAAAAATATTAAATTTCACGGAATCGTTTGTTACAGGTGATCCCGTCTCTAAAATTTTACTCTCGGCTATTTCGGAGCATTGCCAGAAGCCTGTCATGCTTTTTATAGTTGAATTGAAAAATATCATTATTCAATGGCGATGATTTCTTACACTTTTTTTTGTTTAAATTTTAAATAATCTATGTATTATGTAATAATTTCTTTCATATGACCAATTTGCTCAAAAAAATAAGAGAATTTTATCATAACTTTATTGCAAATTTGGTAGAAGATCGATCGTTTTCTATTAATGCATAGCTCGTCCTGCTAAGGGGACCGAGCAGCTCGCAGTGTTGGAGCGTCACCTCTTATATATATATATATATATATATATATATATATATGAATATTATATTATAGTATATATAATATATATATATATATATATAATATATACCATATTAATATATATACTAATATATCTATATATATATATATATATATATATATTATATATATATATTATGTATATATATATATATATATATATATATATATATATATAATATATTATATATTATTATTATTATAATATTTAAATAAATATATATATATATATATATATAACTTATAATATAATATAACTTCCTATTTCCATTCTTGTGTATATATATTAACAATATATTATATATATATATATATATATATATATATATAATATATATAATATATATATATATATTATTATATATATATATCATATTATTATAGTATATATATATCATATATATATTATATATATTAATATATATATTATATATATTATATATTATATATATATAATATATATTATATTATATATATATATTATATATTATATATATATAATATATATATTTATATATATATATATATATATATATATATAGTATATATATATATATATATATATATATAATACGACTGAAAAAATACGAGCAGTATTAAGAGATTTAATCCTAATTACTTCTAGATACTGATTAATTTCAAAAACACACAACAAACAAATATCATATGTATAGTGTAAACATAATTTACATGGTTCCTATATAAGGTACCTATGTATATATATAAAAATATCTATAATATATATATCATATAATATATATATAATACGAAAATCCTACAAATAATGAAATTACATATATTGTATAATGTATAATTAGTACTGGGCTAATAAATCCCAGTGGATCATATATGGACAAAAATGCACACTGAGAGTGCTTCTTTTTGTCAATTTTTATTTTGATATATCAACCGTAGCTTTCATAAATCTATTTCTGGGTCACAACTTAAGCCTAATACTTTTGTGAAGGTAATTTATCTAAGGATAAGTTTATTTTAAAATCTTTACCTAAGTCTTGTTTATCAATATTTTTCTAAAAATTTTCTTTGAATTACTTGCGCTACTTGATGCAGATTAAAACCACTACTTTTTAAAATTTCTTTTACTTCTTTATAAACTACTATAGCCTCATTTTCTGATTTCACAGACTTTAAACAATCATCAACATAGAAATTTCTAAGTATGGTATCTTTGGCTAAATTACTGAATTTTTCTGCTTCAATTACATGTGTAGTTTGCTTCAAAACATAATTTGCAATTGAAGGTGAGCTCACACTTCCAAATATATGAACTTTAACTCTATATTCTTCTGGAGTTTTATCTAAATTACCATCTGGGAACCATAGGAAGCGCTGATAATCTTTATCTTTATCAAGTACCTGTATTTGATAAAACATCTTCTCTATATCTGCTATGAAAGCATATTTCTCTTTTCTGAACCTTAAAAGGATGCCTTGTAGATTGGAAATATAGTCTGGACCTGTAAGTAAACTATTATTTAAAGAAATACCATTGTACTGTAAGGCTGCATTGAATACTACTCTCAATTTTTTCTTTTGTGGATGAATTACGCTATGGTGTGTCAAATAGAATCTGTCATTGTTTAATAATTCATGTTTCTCAATCTTTTCTGCAAAATTTAGTTTTAACATTTCATCTATGTTATCACAATATTGTACAAAATATTCTTTATCTTTCAAAAATTTACTTTTTAATGAGTACAATCTTGCTAAAGCTTGATTTTTGTTATTAGGAAAATGCTGATTTTCTTTTTTAAATGGTAAACCAACTTGAAATTTACCTGTAATTGTTCTTTGTAATGTATTTTCAACCTTATTTTTCCACTTTATATCTTCTACACTGTCACAGACTTGTTCAGGATTCTTTTCAGAAAACTCTCTTAAGCAATATTTTTCAAACAAATTATCATCTTCTTCTTGTATTTGGGTTTTATGACATCTTAAACTCATGAATGCTGGGATACCATCTGGTGTTGAACCTTGTAAAGCCCATCCAAATGAATACTTAACTGCAAAAGGATAGTTATAATGACCTTCTACTACTTCTATGGGTTTTAACAATTTACTTTGATTCATTCCTATTAATAATCCAATTTTTGATTTTATGAAGTTGAAGGGCACATGATTCAAATATTCTAATCCATTTATATCTTTGATAGATGGACTCTCTTCTATTTTAAAGGGCCAATTTTCTTTGCAGTATACATTATTTATGGTTTCAGATTTCCTCATCTCAATATCATAGATTTCTAGATTGTTTAAAATGTATGTTTTTATTTTATGTTGCCCATACATAGTAGTTATATCTATATCTTTCTGAGGTTTCATATATGACATACCTAGTTCTGCAGCTAAATTTAAATCCATAAAGCATGCTGAAGAATATGTATCTAGACCCATGTATGTCTTAATCACTTTATCTTTACCTTTAAGCTTGATTTTAACTGGCACTGCAGGATAAAATAGCTTTCTATTACTTACTTTTGTTTGAAAGTTTTTTGCTTCATTACTTCCTGATTCTTTTGGCTCTACTTTCTTATCTTTATCTTCTAATTTCACAGTGAGTGCTGCTGGTGAGATATTTGAGCCATCTTGCTCTTTCTTTGTTGAATTGGCACTATCTTTTTCTCTATGCAGAAATGTTAGATGTTGTTTATTACATCTTTCACATTTTTTCTGGCCTTTTACAATTACTACTAAAATGATTTGATCTGAGACACTTAAAGCATAATTTATTGTCTTTAATGAACTTTGTTATTTCATCTTGGCTTTGTTTTTCTAGAATTTTGCATTTAATTATACTATGATTGTCTTTTTTACAAAAATTGCAAAACTGTGATTTATTATTATTATTATTATTATTATTATTATTATTATTATTATTATTATTATTATTATTATTATTATTATTATTATTATTATTATTATTATTATTATTATTATTATTATTATTATTATTATTATTATTATTATTATTATTATTATTATTATTATTATTATTATTATTATTATTATTATTATTATTATTATTATTATTTTTATTGTCATTATTATTGTTCCATTTATTATTATTATTCATTATTATCATTCTTTATTATTATTTCGATTGGCCATTTAATTATTTTTCTTTTGTATAAGAGTGACTTACCTTTTTCATTTTGTAATTTTGTTTGCTTTGGTTTTGTACCAATGCCAAGTTCTCCGAACAAAGGTGTATTCATGATCCTTGCTTCTTTTTCAACAAACTTTGTAAATGTACTAAAATTTACCTTTTTATTTTCTTCATACATACTATCAACTTTATTTCTCCACTTATCACGCTGTTTGTAGGGAAGTTTTTTAACCATTCTGATAAATCTAGCACCTGTAGATTCACATTCATTTTCAATTGGTATAAGTAATATTTCCCATTGCGATTATTAATATGTTATCTAAAAAACAATAGAAAACCTCTTAGTCCGAGTGGCCTGTCTTCGCAGCTGATTGCGGTCTATCTCTATATTTCTCATCTTATCCGAGAAAATTTCATGCGTCACAGATAGCTGTATGGGTAGAAGTTATAGTGCCTCTTTCCTCGCTCGCTCTCCAATTATAAGAGCTCTTTGTATACACTTTCACTTGTCGACTCTACATATTTTCGATTTCATTCTCTTTCTTACCTTACCCACTTTCCATAATTATATATGTTACTCTC
>JABUQX010001182.1:15000-18876 GCA_015478945.1 Trachelipus rathkii
CTCTTCCTGCTGGAAGGGTACGTTTATTCAGCCTATATCTAAAAGAAGGAATCAACTAAAGCATTTATTGTTTTAATCTCTGCTCTTTCTAGTTTTAAAAACTCTTATTAACCGGAAGATTTGGAAATATCTTAATTATTCTAAACTTATCTCTGTTTGCCAGTATAGTTTCCGTATGGAACGCTCCACTAGTAATCTTCATGTCTTTCTCTCTGATTCCTGATCCTTTGATATTCGTCATCTATTTGATATTCGTCATCTAGTTGAATCTCTTTTGCTGTGGTGTTAGACATATCGAAAGCTTTCGGAAGAGTCTGCAACAAAGATTTGATTTCAAAACTTCCTTCTCTCGGTATATATCCTTCTTTCTGTAACCTTTTCTTCGATATCCTTTCTGATCGTTCTGTAATTGTCGACGGCAATTGTTTATCCTTTAAATCTATCAATAATCTTGTTCCTCAAGGTTTTTTCTTCAACTTTTTTTTTCATCTTTTTTTAATGACTTATTTGTCACTTTATCACTCATTCAATCTTTTTATTACGATTCAACCCTTCCACTTTGAAAATTCCACTTCCACTTCCACTATTCCTTCCACTTTGAAAGTTGTCTACTCGACTTCAAATAGCTGTTGCTAATACAACTAGTTGCCTTGGAGCAAGTGACATCTGATTTTTTTTTCTTTTCCCTAATTTGTTCAGAGAAAACGTGATAGTTTTCAATGCCTTAAAAATTCAGCTCTTTCAAATATCTACTGAACATAATATTCCACACAACTATAACATCTCCTTTGAAAACACATAACTCAAGTCTTCCCTGTTTATAATATTCTTAGTATTTCATAATCTCGCGATATTATTTTGGATGTATTAAATTTATTTTCTGGAAACAAGCTCCTAAGAGGTTTGGAGCTCTGAGGTGTTTTCAAAACTACTTCACACCACCCCAATTGCTTGCTATGCATAAGAGCCCTTGGAGTATGCAAATATCCATTGCATATCTGGGGTAGTTCCACTACACATAGCCCTACTTGAAAACGTGTAGTCCAAATCTTTCCCACTTATCAATTCTTCCTCTCTCATTGACTCTCTTCAAATTATTTCTTAACGTAGAACGTCTTCTTTAGTCTCATTATAGTTATACCATTTCTAATACAAGAGACATTGTTCTTCCTCTTTCTATCATTAAATACCAAATCGGGTAGATAGGACGCTAGAGTGAGCCGTCTATCTACAAGGCCTCATCTTTCCTATGCTCATTCTTAATACAGGTACCCTACTGATAAAATCTGGAACACTCCTCCTATTATTTTTATCAATTTTCAAAGATTTAAATGGTTTAAAAAGAAGTGTATAAGTTTAAATTAGACATATTTTAAGAGAATTGTGAAACTGGGTTTCCTTAACTCTGGTAGATCTCTGTGTGCCTCTTTACCGCATCAAAGGAAATGTAAAAGGTTGTATATATATATATATATATATATATATATATATATATTATAAAGACGAGAAAGAGAGGGATATATAAATTTGAATATATATAATATATATATATATATATAAATGTAATATTTAAATTTATATATATATATATATATATATATATATATAATATATATATATATATATATATATATATATATATATATATATATATATATATATATATATATATATATAAAACGGTATAAAATAAGAAAGACGGGGAATAAAATTTGAAAATAAATACACTATTTCTAGAATTTCACCATATTTAAGTTTGCTAAATTTAAAAAGTGTGAAGCTTTTCATTAGTTTTAATAATGGTTTTTTCGTTGCAATTTTTTGTAAGCTTTTATTCATTATTATTATTATTATTATTATTATTATTATTATTATTATTATTATTATTATTATTATTATTATTATTATTATTATTATTAACTTTAATATGAATTAGAATTTTTTTTCAATTATTTCTATTTTTATTCTCTCGTTATTATTGTGTATATATTTTTGGGAGTATTTTTTATTTAAAAAAAAAAATCCACCGCGACCATCGAGCGAAACGAGAGGGGCACCCTGCTTTAGCAGGGGACTCGGGGGATCATATAGAGTGGGGGCCGAAGGTCCCTCCCGGGATCAAAAAATAAAATATATATAAATATATCAAATATCAATTTAATCAATTTTTTATTATTATTATTATTATTATTATTATTATTATTATTATTATTATTATTATATATATATATATATATATATATATATATATATATATATATATATATATATAATATATATATATATATATATATATATATTATATATATATATATATTATATATATATATATATATATATATATATATTATATATATATATATATATATATATATATATATATATAATATATGTAAAGAACAAGTTATAACATTTTAAAGCTTAAACAATTTTTACATTTAGTTTCTAAATTAAAAAAACTCGTTCGAATATGTTTAATTCGTAGAAAAAGTGAAAAGTAGCCGCGAAATACCTAAGGTCCAATAATTATATATATAAACACAACTAGGAACCGACTGGGGCCCCGGCCCCGGCCCCGGCCCCGGCCCCGGCCCCGGCCCCGGCCCCGGCCCCGGCCCCCCCGGCCCCCGCCCCGGCCCCGGCCCCGGCCCCGGCCCCGGCCCCGGCCCCGCCCCGGCCCCGGCCCGCCCCCGCCCCCGCCCCGGCCCCGGCCCCGGCCCCGCGACCCCGGCCCCGGCCCCGGCCCCGGCCCCGGCCCCGGCCCCGGCCATTTTTAGCGACCCCGGCCCCGGCCAAAAATCAGGAAAAACCGGGGTTTTCTACCGGGGTTAACTGTAAATTTACACTAAATAATAGAGGGTTAAATCAAACAAAATAAAAAAAATATATTTTAATTCCATTACTCCTTTGTTATAAATTGATGCAAAATATATAAACATACCTAAATATAATCAAATTTTTTTTGGTATTTACTATGATTTCAAATTAAAATTGAGGCCAAATTATAATTTTTCCGAGTTTTTAACATAAAAATATTCGAAATTTGATATATCAAACGAATTCGGAAAAGGAAATAAATATAATTGTTAAAATATTAATGTATTTATTTATTTAAAGTAAATATCTTCAAGAAAATCAAATATTTTCCGAAATCTCTTTTCAAAATTATTTATTTAATTGAATTAATATATATATATATATATATAATATATATATAATTATATATAGTTATATATATATATATATATATATATATAATATATATATATATATATTATATATATATATATATATATTATATATATATATATAGGCCATTCAATAAATCCTTACGTTTTTCTCTAACTCATAAAATTTTAGGTTAAATTTTTACAACTTAGTTTAAATTTTTTAAAATGTTTGGTAAAAAAATTACTTAAATTAATGGTAATATATTTAATGGAAGTTGAAGTTTTATAATGTCAACATTACATTCCTTTTTATAATATATATATATATATTATATATATATATATATATATATATATATATATATATATATAATATATATATATATATATATATATATATATATATATATATATAATATATATATATATATATATATATATATATATATACACGTTGTATGTATGTCTAAAATTCTGCAATATCCTTTAATATTATTTCAAATAGATTTTTTCCTTCATTTCTTTTACTCCACGCATACTCGCAAGTATATGAATCAATCATCTTTATGTTCATTCCTTTTTGTATTTTAGTTTTATATTTAAAAACACTCCACGCACTTTCCACCGTCATGTTTTGTTCACCAATGCATATTGGATTAATTAGCACAAACCTGTGAAATAAATTAAATTTTATTTTTAACAAAAT
>JABUQX010001183.1:0-10000 GCA_015478945.1 Trachelipus rathkii
GAGAGTTGCCCCTTGCGCCAAGGTCATAATTCGTCCTGAAAACCATGTTAGGCTTAACGTATCGGAATGAAATTTGAATGTGAGCTATATGATGACGCAATCTCGTCGGAGACGAGATTACGTTTCTCTGCGTCCCCCCGTAAGGGGGGACGCTGCCCCACAAAAAATTAAAATAATCGTAGAAGACTGAAACTCAGAGAAAGGTTGAAGGAGATGGAGTCGGAGACGGAGTTGGAGTCGGATTCGGAGACGGAGTCGGAGTTGGGTTCGGTTTCGGAGTCCTGGGACCCCACCGGAGGGGGGTCTCCAGTTTGAAAAAAAAGAAGAAGAAATGCATGGAATGCAAAACAGAGGAAGAAGAAGAAGAAGAAAGGAAGAGAGGAAGGAGGAGGAAAGGAGGAAGGAAGAAGAATGAAGAATGAGGAGGAGTAGGAGAAGGATTCAGAGTTGGCTCTCGGCCCCGCCAAACCCGGGGTTGGCTGGGGAAAAAGCCACACCTGCGGTGCGAGTTAATAAACATTCGTATAACAACAATGTTGGTGTGTTTATAAGGGTTATTGAGGTCGTAGATCTCGAATATTAGGGTTATAAGTCCGTGTAGGGTGTCTAGGACCCCCCATTAGGGGGGTCTCGACTGAAAAAAAAGAGCACAGAGTGCAAAACAGAGACCGAAGGAGGAATGAAGAAGGATGAAAGATGAATAAAAGAAGGAAAGAGTGGAGAAGGAGTCTGACTCAGAGGAGTAGGAGTTGACAGATGCACCGGTGCAGGCGCCGGTGCGGTGCCGAGTTATTAAATATTAGTGTAATGATACAATGTTGGTGTCCTTATATATGTTATTGGGTCTGTAGATTTCGAAAATAATGGTTTCAGAACCATCAAGAAATAAAAAAATAAATAAATAAATAAATAAAATTTCTTATTCTTTTTATGTTTATAACTTACAAATTTACGTTTTTACATACCCTAAAGCAGTAAATCACTAAATCAAACCACCATACAGCCCCTCCTGTCACCCTCCTGACCATCTATGATCTATTGATCTATTGATTAAGGTCAAATTTCGAGTATCATTTTTGGATAAACATAACATAAAATCAAGTTCTTTATACAAAGATCAGACAATATATGCTGACATAACAAAGTTTTCACAGTAATAAAGCTTACTTAGCATCATCTGAACTATGAATAAAACCCACAACGAGAAACTTAGCCCATCTTAGACAGGAAATAAATGGTTAACTTACCAAGTTCACCACTTAAAACCGTAAATAATAACATAACATCCAAAACGTACCTTATTCACACTTTGTCAAGCGTGTCCTCTAACATAACAATGTTAATTCATTAAACATGGTGATATGTAACAAAAATTTGCCATAACCGTGTGTAATTATCATACAGACCGATGAGTATACTCTAACGTAACAAAGTTTTCACATTAATAAAGCTAACATAGCATCAACTGAACTAAGAATATAATGTACAAAGGCAAGCCAGACACATCTTAAGCAAGAATATAACTGCTAACTCCTTAACAAGATCCACACTTACACTAGCATAATAACTATTGGGTAGAAGACAAACAAAGTAAAGTTTTATTCTCTGTAAAGCTAAACTATGAACATTAACATACTTAACACACAACCGCTACACGAATAAACAACCAACCCCAACATTTAACAACAAAGCGTACTAGGGGGCAGTAAACAGTTTTCAGGTGTTTAACAATATAATTTCCAATAAAGAACAATTAATAAAATAAATACAATCGTAACATATAAGTTTTTTAAATATATTAAACCATCTAATCAGATGACATAGGATTCTGTATAAATTGAGCAAGTTCTATATTTTCTCCAGAGATTCACACCATCCGAAAGGATGTAAGCATAAATACAACTTGCTGCACTAAACCATTTTTCTGCATATTTCGGTTCAACAGCACTCACTCGCTCCTGCCAGAGAGAAGTAAACGTATCCTGGCTGATAGTTATTAAGGCATTTCTGTATACTGCATTATACGGGAATCCACATGTTTCGGTGTAAATATCGTAGAGTTACACCATGCGCTATAAGTGAATTAAGTCCTCGAGAGTATGGCGACAACTTTAAGATGAGACTTTAAGTCGTTTTTCATGTTAAACAAAGCTGTTATATTTGCAGATGTCTGAACAGTGAAACCTATACACGTACGCATGAATGTGACAGCATCATTGGGTTTCCAATAGTTGCGTACATCAATACTTTTAACATTGTCAGATGCAGTGAAAGCAACATCTATTCTATTATAGCCGCTCAAACTGTCACCTCTGATTTCATCAAGAGACGATGTCACAGATGACACATACTCAGCCTTTATCCAAGCTTCGAGGCTGTCGATAATCTTGAGGAATTCTTCAACTGATATGATTAAAGGTATATTACTTGCACCACCAATTGGAACACAGGTAATATATTGCTCTCCATTCGTTTTACGAAAAAATGTAAATGACACATCGTTGGGTATTACAAAGATCCTCGTAAAGAGGACGTCCGTAGGAGCAGAACGAGAGGTCGTCATATCAGCACAGCGAAAAATGTCTTACTGACGAAATTCGTATGTATAAACAGATCTAAAAGGTAACGAGATTCTTTCTTTCAACCAATCAGAAGAAAGTAAACAAGAACACGACGTACGAGTGAACCACATCAGTTCAAAAGGGTATATATTCTCGAGGTTGTTCGAACTGTTGTTGTTGTTGTTGTTGTTGCTGATGCTGTTGTTCTTGCTGTGGCGGTTGCTGTTATGGTTGTTGTTGTTATTGTTGTTGTTGTTGTAGAGGTAAGGTTCCTGTGTTATATTTCAACTTCTTATTTATCACAACATTGATAATTATCATACTAATCAACGAATATAACTCTAGCGTAATAAACTTTCCACATCAATAAAAGCTAACATGATGTAACATGAACTAATAAAATAATTGTACAACGACAAACCCTGACACACTAATGCCCGAATAAAACGTGGCTATCATTAACAAAGTTCCATACTTGCCATTAGTAAGTAACTAACATTACAAGCAAAGCGTAACCTAGTCACACGTTTTTTCAAGCATGTCTCTAACATATCAATACTAATTTTTGTTTTTAAGCTTATCTCTTTAGACTACACCCCCCTTTCAGAAAATTTCAACATGAAACATGAAAATGATTTTATGCTTTAACCATTTACATAAAGTGATGCAATCCTTATTATATTTATTAAACAAACTGGTAAATCTGGCAACTGCGTATCATACAGAGGTGATTTGACAGCAATGTATAGACTTGGGAGCTGAGTTATATATAAATCAGTGAGCTACTCGAGGGGGTATTCATAATCATAGCAAAGGTCTTGGGCAAACCTAACATTATTCAACAAAAACTTAACCTAGGCTCACGTTTCTAACACATCTTCGTCAGTTAACACAGTAATATCTTACAAAAACTCATCATTTCTCTAACAAATTAACGTTAATTTTACATTGACATAGTAAATAATTGCAAAACATTTATCATAATCCTGACCAATTATCATACAAACCAATGAAATTATTGTAAACATAACAAAGTTTTATCCAAACATAACACAAAAATAAGTTCTTTATAATACTAACCTACGAATATCTGCTTAACCCAACAAAGTTTTTAGCATCAATAAAGCTAACAAATCATAACCGCGACTAGGAATATAATGTACAAGTGCAAACCTAACATACCTCACGTATGAATAAACAGCTAACATCCTGAAAAAATTCCCTACTGATCAAGGTAAAGTAGCTAACAGGTCACACAATACTTCGATATTGTTCCACTTTTTGAGCATATTAGCAACAAGGTAAAGCTTATTATCTAAACCCAAATCCTAACAAAGGTGACATCTATCAAAGATGCCACCATCTTGAACTATGAATTGACACTATCTTCATCAAAGTGTCACTCCTGTCGAGTATAACATCATTTGACCTATGAATAAACGTAGACATTAGCAAAAGTCTAGGGCAAACCTAACATTATTCAACAAAAACTTAACCTAGGCTCACGTTTCTAACACATCATCGTCAGTTAACACAGTAATATCTTACAAAAAACTCATCATTTCTCTAACAAATCAGTGTTATTTCCACATTGTTATAGTAATATTTAACATAACGTACTTAACTTACGAATAAACAGTTTTCATTAACCACGAGTATCTGAAGCAACACATTACCTTCCGAGAGAAAACCCAGGGGGATGCGCCCCTTGAAAGGGTGTGAATCCTGCGAGGGGGGATCACCCCGAAGGGGTGTAAGCGGGCTTTACCCCTCCGAAGGAGGGGTAAGGCCTCAGCCCTTCGGGCTGAGGCCCAAAGCCCGCTTACACCCCTTCGGGGTGATCCCCCTCGCAGGATTCACAGCCTTTCAAGGGGCGCATCCCCCTGGGTTTTCTCTCGGAAGGTAATGTGTTGCTTCAGATACTCGTGGTTAATGAAAACTGTTTATTCGTAAGTTAAGTACGTTATGTTAAATATTACTATGACAATGTGGAAATAACACTGATTTGTTAGAGAAATGATGAGTTTTTGTAAGATATTACTGTGTTAACTGACGATGATGTGTTAGAAACGTGATCCTAGGTTAAGTTTTTGTTGAATAATGTTAGGTTTGCCCTAGACTTTTGCTAATGTCTACGTTTATTCATAGGTCAAATGATTTATACTCCGACAGGTTGCATTTTGATATAGATAGTGTCAATTCATAGTTAAGATGTGGCACTTTGATAGATTGGTCACTTGTTAAGGATTTTGTTAGATATATAGGCCTTTACCTGTTGCAAATGCTCAAAAAGTGGGACATATCGATTATGTGTGACCTGTTAGCTACTTTACCTGATTCAGTACAGGGAATTTTTTCACCGGATGTTAGCTGTTTTATTCATAACTGAGGTATGTTAGGTTTGCACTTGTACATTATATTCCTAGTCGCGTTATGATATGTTAGCTTATTGATGCTAAAACTTTGTGGGTTAAGCAGATATTAAGGTAGGTTAGTATATAAAGAACTTAATTTTGTGTTATGGTTTTGGATAAACTTTGTATGTTTACAATTATTCGGTGGTTTGTATGATAATTGGTCAGGATTATGATAAATCCTTGTTAAATTATTACTATGTCAATGTAAAATTAACGTTAATTTTGTTAGGAAATGAATGAGTTTTTGTAATGATATTACTGTTTAACTGACGAAGATGTGTTAGAAACGTGAGCCTAGGTTAAGTTTTTTGAATATGTTAGGTTTGCCTTAAATCTTTTTGCTATGATTATGAACTAACATCATCGGTAGCAACACTGAATTATATTAACTCAGCTCCCACAAGTCTATACAATTGCTGTCAAATCACCTCTGTATGATGCGCAGTTGCCAGATTTACCAAGTTTGTGTTAATAAATATAATAAGGATTGCATCACTTTATGGTAAATGGTTAAAGCATAAAATCATTTTCCATGTTTCATGTTGAAATTTTCTGAAAGGGGGATGTAGTCTAAAAAGAGATAAGCTTAAAAAACAAAAATTAGTATTGATATGTTAGAGACATGCTTGAAAAAACGCATGACTAGGTTACGCTTTGCTTGTAATGTTTAGTTACTTACTAATGGAAGTATGAACTTTGTTAAGATAGCAGTTATCGGGCATAAGGTGTGTCAGTTTGTCGTTGTACATATTTTATTAGTTCATGTTTACATCAGTTTAGCTTTATTGATGTGGAAAACTTTATTACGCTAGCGTATATTCGTTGATCAGTATGATATTTAGACATGTTGTGATAAATGAGACGTTGAAATATAACACAGGAAACCTACTCTACAACAACAACAACAAAACAACAACAACCATAAACAGCGCAACCGCCACTGCAAGAACAACAGCATCAGCCAACAACATCAACAACAACAACAGTTCGAACAACCTCGAATATATACCCTTTTGAACTGATGTGGTTCATTCGTACGTCGTATTCTTGTTTACTTTCTTCTGATTGGTTGAAAGAAAGAATCTCGTTACCTTTTAGATCTGTTTATACATACGAATTTCGTCAGTAAGACAATTTTCGCTGTGGTGATATGATGACCTCTCGTTCTGCTCCTACGGACGTCCTCTTTACGAGGATCTTTGTAATACCCAACGATGTGTCATTTACATTTTTTCGTAAAACGAATGGAGAGCAATATATTACTTGTGTTCCAATTTGCAAGTAATATACCTTTAATCATATCGGTTGAAGAATTCCTCAAGATTATCGACAGCCTCGAGCTTGGATAAAGGCTGAGTATGTGTCATCTGTGACATCGTCTCTTGATGAAATCAGAGGTGACAGCTTGAGCGGCTATAATAGAATAGATGTTGCTTTCACTGCATCTGATAATGTTAAAAGTATTGATGTACGCAACTATTGGAAACCTAATGATGCTGTCACGTTCACGCGTACGTGTATAGGTTTCACTGTTCAGACATCTGCAAATATAACAGCTTTGTTTAACATGAAAAACGACTTAAAGTCTCATCTTAAGATGTCGAAATACTCGAGGACTTAATTCATATAGCGCATGGGTGTAATCTACGATAATTTACACCGAAACATGTGGATTCCCGTATAATGCAGTATACAGAAATGCCTTAATAACTATCAGCCAGGATACGTTTACTTCTCTCTGGCGGGAGCGAGTGAGTGCTGTTGAACCGAAATATGCAGAAAAATGGTTTAGTGCGGCAAGTTGTATTTATGCTTACATCCTTTCGGATGGTGTTGAATCTCTGGAGAAACATATAGAACTTGCACAATTTATACAGAATACCTAATGTCCATCTGGATTAAGATGGTTTTTAATATATTTAAAACTTATATGTACCAGATTGTATTTATTATTTATGTCTTTTTATTGAAATCTATCTGTTATACACCTGAAAACATGTTTTACTGCCCCCTTATGTACGCTTTTGTTGTTTAAGATCGTTGGGGTTCGGTTGTTTTATTCGTGTAGCGCGTTGTGTGTTAAGTATGTATGTTCAACAGTTTAGCTTTACAGAGAATAAAACTTTACTTTGTTTGTCTTACCCAATAAGGTATTATGCTAGTGTTAAGTGTGGATCTTTGTTAAGGTTAGCAGTTTAATTCTTGCTTAAGATGTGTCTGGGCTTGCCTTTGTACATTATATCTTAGTTCAGGTCATGTTATGTTAGCCTTTAATTAATGTGAAAACTTTTTACGTTAGCATATTACTCATCGGTCTGTATGATAATTACACACGTTTGTAAATTTTTGTTACATATCACCATGTTAATGTAAAATTAACATTGTTATGTTAGAGACACGCTTGACAAAGTGTGAATAAGTTACGTTTTTGGATGTTATGTTAGTTATTTACTGGTGTTTAAGTGTGAAACTTGTTAACGTTAACATTATTTCTGTCTAAGATGGGCTAAGTTTCTCGTTGTGGGTTATTTTCATAGTTCAGATGATGCTAAGTAAGCTTTATTACCGTGAAAACTTTGTTATGTCAGCATATATTGTCTGATCTTTGTATAAAAAACTTGAAAATTTTATTTAATGTTTATCCAAAACTGATACTCGAAATTTGACCTTAATCAATAGATCAATAGATCATAGATGGTCAGGAGGGTGACAGGAGGGGCTGTATGGTGGTTTGATTTAGTGATTTACTGCTTTAGGGTATGTAAAAACGTAAATTTGTAAGTTATAAACATAAAAAGAATAAGAAATTTTATTTATTTATTTATTTATTTATTTATTTTTTATTTCTTGATGGTTCTGAAACCATTATTTTCGAAATCTACAGACCCAATAACATATATAAGGACACCAACATTGTATCATTACACTAATATTTAATAACTCGGCACCGCACCGGAGCCAGCACCGGTGCAGCTGTCAACTCCTACTCCTCTGAGTCAGACTCCTTCTCACCTTTACATTCTTTATTCATCTTTCATCCTTCTTCATTCCTCCTTCGATCTCTGTTTTGCACTCTGTGCTCTTTTTTTCAGTCGAGACCCCCCTAATGGGGGGTCCTAGACACCCTACACGGACTTATAACCATCATATTCGAGTTCTACGACCTCAATAACCCTTATAAACACACCAACATTGTTGTTATACGAATGTTTATTAACTCGGCACCGCAGTGGCTCCAGCACCGGTGCCGGAGCCAACTCTGAATCCTTCTCCTACTCCTCCTCATTCTTCATTCTTCTTCCTTCCTCTTTCTCCTCCTTCCTCATTCTTCCTTTCTTCTTCTTCTTCTTCCTCTGTTTTGCATTCCATGCATTTCTTCTTCTTTTTTTTTTCAAACTGGAGACCCCCCTCCGGTGGGGTCCCAGGACTCCGAAACCGAACCCAACTCCGACTCCGTCTCCGAATCCGACTCCAACTCCGTCTCCGACTCCGTCTCCTTCAACCTTTCTCTGAGTTTCAGTCTTCTACGATTATTTTAATTTTTTGTGGGGCAGCGTCCCCCATTATGGAGGGGGGACGCAGAGAAACGTAATCTCGTCTCCGACGAGATTGCGTCATCATATAGCTCACATTCAAATTTCATTCCGATACGTTAAGCCTAACATGGTTTTCAGGACGAATTTGACCTTGGCGCAAAGGGGGCAACACCCCCTTAGGGGTGACCTACGGTCACCAAAACTCGCGTGGGATCAGTTTATCACCTTCATAGAACATATACCAAGTTTGAAAGCAATACGTTAACTCTAACCCATGTAGATATATATCGGACTCAGAACCGGATGCGAAGAAGAAACCACGGTGGAAATAATAACAAAAATAATAATAATAATAATAAATAATAATAATAAATAATAATAATAATAATAATAATAATAATAATAATAATAAAATAATAATAAAAAACGCCAGAGGATGAGTCGGAATCGGAGCGCTACGGCACGGCGCGCTGCGGTGGATGCGGTGCGGTGCGGTGCGGTGCGGTGCAGTGCAGTACGGACTCGGAGTCGCTGAAGGAGACGCAGAAGGGTTTAAAACACAACTCAGAAGTGTTTCCTTCGGAAACACTTCTTCGACGTAATAATAATAATAATAATGTGTTTGTGTATGCGCACGCGCGCTCTGTCTGTGTCTGTCGGTCAAACAGACCTTCGGTCTGTTTGACCTCCAGGTGCTCGGTTGCCCAAACGCTCGTTAGGCCTAAACTCACCCACGCAGATCACGCCACAAGGGCGTAAGCGCAATATCGGCGTCCACCCTCGGGGGTGACCACCCTCTATATACATCCTACAGACTTGAAATTTACACGGATTCGAGCTTAGCCCATATATACATTATATTCCAAGTTTCAGACCTATAACTCTATTCCTTCATATCGAAAAGGCTGGTAGAGGTCAAAAGCGGGCAATACTACTTATATAGGTATATATATATATATATATATATATATATATATATATATCTATTATATCTATAAAAAAGCTCTCTATAGAAACAACAAAATATATATAATATATATAATATATATATATATACTATATATATATATATATAAAATGGCTAAAATGCCCTTTCTCGAATTTTATTCCCTAACCAAGACCACTCTTATGTCATTTATTCAGATTTGCTCAGCGCCCTCCAGGAGCTTAAAGCACCTGATTCTAAAAACACAATGGTACCAGCTGTACAACAGTTTCTTCGGCTGCTCCACTCTCGTAATAAACAAATCTTACTATGTTGGACCTCCTCTCCTATACTATTCGGCAGTGAAATGGCCACCTCTTCCTTTCGGAGCTGTTCTAGGTACCTTCCGGATGCCATTCGACAAGGTCACCTCCTATCAACTAATTACTATCCTGCTCTCCTAAAAGGCTTCCGGTCTTATTGCCAAAAGTTCTGAACGAGTGATCAGCGAGCGGCAAAACTTAGAAATATAAAGCCAAACATTGGTGAGTGGTCTTTCTG
>JABUQX010001183.1:15000-17500 GCA_015478945.1 Trachelipus rathkii
TCTTCCTTTCGTTTTCTAGAAAGCATTCATGATTTCATCTATCCTAAATATCCCACAAATTTACTTCGAATTTCATTCTCCCGATACCTTTTCCTATTCTAATTTGTTGACTTTGTTCCTTCTCTTCTACTCTTCAAGCATACATTTAATAGTTCTCTAAAATGTTCTCACCATATTTTTGCATTATATATATATATATATATATATATATATATATATATATATTATATATCCAGATCTACATATATAAGTTTTATAATATATAATATAATATATTTATATATATAATATATATATATTATATCCGATTCTACATGTCCCATTGGCAATTTTTTATACTATAAGTGAAAGTTAAAACCGTTTTTTTCTTATGTGACACTATGTTTCACTCTCTCTCTCTCTCTCTCTCTCTCTCTCTCTCTCTCTCTCTATATATATATATATATATATATATAATATATATATATATATATATATACTATATATATTATATATATATATTATATAATATATATATATATATATTATATATATACATATATATATATAATAGATCGTTATCTTACGTTGTCACAGAAAATATATATAACATGAAATAATTGATAATGGTCTTTTAGCATTGAATAATGAGGCCAAATTATTACGTAAGAGGTTACTAAGGACAGAATCAGCTAAAGTAAAAAAAAAAACATTAACCAGTGTCAAGAGAAAGATAAAAAAAGAAAGAAAAAATGGTACAGCTCTTACACAAATTGCCCGGTAATCAAAGATGTTGGGCCTAAACCCACCACACACGACTTATTATAATATATATATATATATATAATATATATATTATATATATATTATATTTTATATTTATATAATATATTATTATATATATATATATATATATTATATATATATATATATTATAATAATATAATATATATAAATATATATATAATTATATATATATTATATATATATATATATATATATATTATAATATATATTAATATTAATTATAAATTTATATTTAAAATTATATATATATACAGTGGCGCGCGTATTTAGGGGGGGGGGCCAGGGGGCCATGGCCCCCCGAAATTTTCTGACACTAATAATTTTCAGGTATCAATCCGTTAAATAATATAAAGTGAGAAGTTGAAATTAATTTTATATAATTCGTCTGCTGTCAGGAACAAATCTCATAAGTCCACTTTAGTTAAAACTAAACTTAAACCATCAGAGAAAATGCAACATTTAGAATTTCAGATGATTTTTGAAGAATGTGTAAGCTCATCTGAATCTGAACCGAGTATTGAAATTGCTGTACCACGAATTAACAAATTCCAAAAAATACAACCCAACATTCTTACTTCCGACCCACAGACTTATTAATTATTGCACATCCATTTTTATACCATTTATGTATTTTAAATCAGCGATAGGAAAAGGGTTTTTTAAATTTTCCTAGCAATTTGTCATACCGAACAGGTGTAATGTGCCATATGAGTAGATAAAAGATTGTGTAATATTTTACAAGGAAGATCTCGAAAACCCAAATGAAGATTTAGTAAAAGCAGAATGGATTTATGGAAGTTTGGAAATGGCAATCACATCACAGGTCGCCCAAAAACCGCAATATATGGACTAGTTTCTTGTTCGCATCACAATTTCCAAATATTTACATCTTGTTGCAAATACTGCCAATTTTACCCGTGTTTAATGCTTCAGTAGAAAGAAGCTGAAAACCTACTTGAGAAATTCTATTTGGAAATGAAAGACTTATTGGACTTGCCCCCCTCTACATACTTCGAAATATTGAAATAAAATTGAAGTATGTTATCTCAGCTCGCTCACTTCTCACGACAGGCAATTAAATTAAGACTTAGGTAAGATGATTTTTAGTAATTCATATAAATTTTTCCCATTTTTTCTTAGGAATTTTAATATATTTGGTCCATTTCCACTTTAAATATTATATATATATATATATATATATATATATATATATATATATATTATATATATATAATATATATTATATATATATATATATATAATATCATATATATATATATATATATATAATTGATATATATATATATATATATATATATAAAGAACGATTTTTGTTTGGCCCCCCCCGAAAAAAATTTCTGGATACGCCACTGTATATATATATATATATACGTTATTTCCCAAAAATAAATGTACTGATGTCGTATTTAATTAATGTAATTGGACTTACCTGAAATAGAAGAATCACACCTTCAAAGTTATGACCCGTTGGGAGGTTACACAGGCGGGTTGTCCAACGTTTCTTTACTGTTCATTAGCATACCGGAAGTCTTTTTAACTGAAGGTGTTTAGTCACGTGTTACAGTATTTTTATGCTTTCCATCGTCCTAAAATGATGACCCTTCAACTTCATTTTCAACTTAGGGAAGAGGTAGAAATCGCACGGACCTAGATCTGGGCTGTATGGAGGATGTGGAAGTTACTTGACAGGTGT
>JABUQX010001183.1:25000-26048 GCA_015478945.1 Trachelipus rathkii
TTATTATTATTTATTATTATTATTATATATTCATTATTATTATTATTATATTTCATTATTTATTATTTTTTTATTTTATAAATATATTGTAGTAGTAGTAGTTAGTAGTAGTAGTAGTAGTATGTAGTACACGTAATGTTATAATTAGTATCATGAAAGTATAGATATAGTGTGTAAGAAAATCTTGTGTTTTTTCACGTAATATTAAAATCATAT
Source organism: Trachelipus rathkii (assembly GCA_015478945.1). Classification (NCBI taxonomy): domain Eukaryota; kingdom Metazoa; phylum Arthropoda; class Malacostraca; order Isopoda; family Trachelipodidae; genus Trachelipus; species Trachelipus rathkii. The sequence continues at coordinate 25,217 of JABUQX010001183.1, forward strand.
ATTCATTTAAACTTTTCAAGTTGTTCTGAAATTATACCAGTAAATAAATATTTATTAATAGTCATTCTATATAATTCATTTATAAAAATAATTATTTTAGTATTTGATGTGTCAGTTTTCTCAAAAAATATTATTTTTTAATATTAATAAATACGAAACTCACTATAAAGTCATTAACATAAATATAAACATACATCTAGACTATTATTATAATCAGGAATTAAATCTTTGTCAACCCCTATGAATATTATCAGTTAAATTGAATTAATTGTTCTACTTCTCTCTCTCTTCATCTCTACTTTTTTTTCTCTCTCTCTCTCATCTCTCTCTCTATCATTATCTAATACTTCTCTATAAACTATCTTATTACTCTCTCATACTAACTCTAATTATTTTTACTTATCTATTCTCTTCTCTTCTCATTTTACTTTCATAATAATCTTAACTGGAGGTCACTATCTCCCTAAATTTTAATCATTGTTCTTCTAGAGAGGGTTGTACCTCCTCAAAATAATACAAACTTATATATATCCTCCTCAGAAAATATATAATAACCAATACCAAAAAACTTAATAATAATCACTCAATAATTATACATTTTTTAATAACCCCAGATTAATTATAGAACCCGTATGGGTCACGAAATGTATGAATGTCGTGCATCTACATGATTTGGATTAGGGTGATCAGGGATATAGATAGAACCATCCTTATCTAATGAAAACATCATAATATTGGCTATCTATTGTAGATTACCACTGTAAAGTGATATATTATAAGAGGATTTTATCTGCTTCAATAATTTGATTTTCTTATTAACAAATCTCTCTCT
>JABUQX010001184.1:0-5000 GCA_015478945.1 Trachelipus rathkii
TATTTACAAACAAATCCCTCTCTCATGCTTCTCGGCATTGGAAAAAACGCGTAACTTAGGATGCGAACCCACGCTTTACGGTGGCAAGCATTCCGACTACGTCGCGCTGAAGCAGGGCTGCTATCGGGCCTAAATTTCATTCCTGCACCTTTCCATTTGGTCAGAAACCATACAAATACTTTCCTGACCCATATGTTTAAGGATTACAGAGCTATGTGGTATAAAATAACATAAATAAATTCAATAAATAAATAAATAATATATAAATAAATTGATGAAATAACTAAATAAATTAAATAAATAAATAAATAAATTAGATAAATAATAAATAAATAATTGAATAATAATTAAATAAATAAAAATAAATGAATAAATAAATAACTAAATAACATAAAATTATATATATATATACTATATTATTTATTATATATATATAATTATATATATCTATATATATATATATATATTATATTATAATTTAATACTGCAATTATCATTTTACTTTAATATATATATGTTTTACAATAAAAACCTATTAATAAATATAATATCTAGTATAATATTTAATATTTAAATAATATTTATATATATTTATATCAACTATATAGCTATATATATACTATATAATATATATATATATATCATATATATATACCTATCAAAATATGATCACTAATATATTATATATTTAAATTATAAGTACAAAAAAAAAACCAAAAATTTGACGTGATAGTTGCGGCAGTTTTGAGAGATGGAAATAGTAGTCCTCTGAAGATTTTAGGTCAATCAGATGAGGGGTTTCTTTACAGATCTTGCTATTTTCATATTATTATTAATAATAATATAATATGTTTTCCCTACTTCATGATTAATTGAAAATTTGCTTCTATAAAAATTTAAGTTAAATATAGTAAAGGTTAACAATTAGGAAAATGAATTTGTTTTACAATTTCTTAGAATTTTATTGTTCATAATGGTTGCTTTGACACTAGTATATCATCATATGATTGCGAATAATGTGCTTTGGATGTAAACGACTTACGCATCTTCCTGCTCATTAATTTAGTAAGAATAGATCTATGACGACTCTCAAAGCCATACACATGATGGGAAGCTTCTGTCACCAGTTTACAGACTTTTCAACACTTTGAGAATGAGATGGAAAATGTGGAAGGTTTGGCCTAACGTTGGTATCCAAATAAGTTTGTATTTCTTCACTGGATAAATGTTTTGTGCAAGGCAGCTCTGCAACCTTAAGGGACGTGACGTATATTAGTTCGCAATTGACCAGCATTCCAGTTTACATTAGGAATTGTTTCCACAAGTTTCTGATCACATTTAGTTAGGAAATAAAAGCGTTGCAATCTTTCATTTATGTATATAAAAGCACATATACTGTAAGTTAGTTGCCTATATATTCATTAATTTCTTCATTAATGTTATGTCTTAATTATAGTTAAGTACAAAAAAAAATTAAATTTTACCTGTTTCTGTAAGTGAGTTTTGTTTGAAATCCGAGACTTCTGATTACTGTGTCTTCATCTTTCACCATGGCATACAGGAAATTCTCAGGGAGAAGATAAAAGGCGTTGCCTAAAATATTTTTCTTTACAATGCGATTAACATATATGAATGGAAGAAGGTCAAGTCTAGTAATTGATTTGAAAAGAATACGAGGAAACTCATTGAATTTTGATAATTGTTTGATCTCAAACCATTCCGAATCATAAACTTGCATAATGAATTGTATTAATTTCTTCAGACACCGGCTTGGTGCTCTGTCCAGTGTATGCAAACAAAGATGTCTTTTGGCAAGAGTTAGCCATCTTGCATGGTTAAGAGTGCCAATCTTATAGGTGGACCATCTGCTACATATTTTATCTAATCCAATCCTTTTACAATACTGAAAAAGAAACTAGGCTCTGATCGTCACTGAGATCTTGTCCGTAGAAAACATACACAAGTTATATAATGTAATTAATCTGAACAAATAAAAGCTCTTGTTCAAACCCTGGGACATTGTGGACTGGGAATATAATAATATATATATATATATATATTTATATATATATATTAATATATATATGTATAGTATATATAATAAAATATTAATATATAAATAATATTAATAAGTAATAATATAATATATAATAATATATTATAACTACTATTATATATATATATATATATATATATATATATATATATATATATTTAGTATATATATATATATATATATATATATATATATATATATATATATATATATAATATACATATTATATATATATATATTTTCACCACACTAGGATACGATCCTGGACCTTAACGTAGATGAGCGTGCATGTGTTTTACCACTACGCTACGACTACGACGAAGACAAAAGCGAAACCGAGAATACTTCTACTGTCCAAGAAGAGCATTACTAACAGTTTCTCCGCTCGAACTCGAACGTAGGGCCAAACAAGGTACCCGCATTGTGAATAATAATACCATAAACCGGGGGGAATTTTTAATAAATGAAAGAAAAGAAAGGACCGCAAGCTTTAAAATTTGTATTAAAATTTTAAGTTGACATTTTCACCATACTAGGATACGATCCTGGACCTTAGCAGATTAGCGTGCATGTGTTTGACCACTAAGCTAACGAGAGAAAAGAGAAACCGAGAATACCTTCTACTGTCCAAGAAGAGCATTACTAACAGTTCCTCCCGCCGCACTCGACGTAGGGCCAACAAGGTACCGCGCATGTTGCAATCAATAATACCATAACCGGCGGGCCATTTTTATTAAAATGAAAGAACTGCAATGGACCGCAAGCTTAAATTTTGTATAAATATTACCCCCAAATGTGACTTTTCACCATACTAAGGTACGATCCTGGACCTTAGCAGATGAGCGTGCATGTTGGTTTTGACACTACGCTACGACGAAGACAAACAGAGAAACTCGAGATACTTCTTACTGTCCAGAGAAGAGCATTGACTAACAGTTCGCTTCCCGCTCGCACTCGATACGTAGGGCCAAACAATAGGTACCGGCCGCAATGGTGAATAATAACAGTAGGAAGAGTAACAGTAGTTTCTCTAATATAATGTGAATAAAGTAACAGATAATAACTCGTTCGTAGAAGGTGAGTTACTACTCCCCTGTGATGGCTATCCATAATTTTTTCTGGCTTGCGTAATTATCACATAAATATTTCCCAATTTCTGAACTTTTAACTTAAAATAATTCAATTCAATTCAAAAATTTTTATTCATTACAGAGAAATTACAAGTTAATCATTTAATAACAAAGATCACATACAGTTTTATATTATATTGTCAAATATTTTACCAATTTTAAAACATTAAATCGTTATAATAACTTATAAGTAAATTTCCTTAGTAATCTGAATGGTCTACTAATTGCAACACAGTACTGTGTTCTTTGAGACCCGAAATACATTTAATAATAATAAGTCTAATAATAATAAGTCTAATAATAATATAATAATATAATAATAATAATTAATAATAATAATAATATAATAATAATAATAATAATAATAATAATAATATAATAATATAATAATAATATAATAACAACAACAATAATCAATACAATTTAAGTAAACGATATACATTATTAATTTTAATATATTATTTTACAATTTTAATATAATACATTTTCTGAAAGGGAGCTACTAATTTTAACACAATGTGGTGTCCTTTGAGCCCCAAAGTAATATGTAAAAAAATAGATGGCTAAGAATTCATCCTCTAACTCGTTTAATATATCCAACTATAACTTATTTCATAATTTCCGTCTGAAGGGTGGAGTATGTGCCTATGTAAACATAAACATTAAGAGACGTTAACATTAACACGTCTCGAGAATCTTGAATCTCCTAACTTCGATGTTCTGTGGCTTAAAATCTTTCTTCCTTCTACTACATAAATCTTGTGCTTCTGCTACTGTTCTCCTAACAGAACAGATTTTCATGCCTTTTTTGATTACCTTACTACTTCTCACGAGACTGTTATATCTTCTCATCCAAATACTGAGGTCCTCTATTTAGGGGATTTCAATGTACACAACACTGAATGGTTGGGGTCCTCTCATACTGATTTAGGTGGGGAGGAAGCCGAATCATTCAGTATTCTCAACAGATCTGGAGCACTAATTAAAGACCAACACACATTTCCGTTTGATCGTCCCAACCAATTCTTGAGCACTCTTGACCTATGTTTCACCACTAGTCCCTTCTCTCTATAAATACACCACCTTCGCTCCTAATGGTAAATCTGACCATACAAACCTTATATCTCTTAATTTAATATTTTTCTCTCCAACAGCTCCATCCCTGCACTATGCGTTTTTTTCTGGCACTTTCAATCGGGCTGACTGGGGGCATTGCGTTGCTTTCTACGGTAACTATAATTGAAGTGAGACTGCTTTTGACTCTGAAGACGCTTCGGCTCTGCCGATAAAGTGGGAGCTGTAATCGTTGATGGGTTGAGCAGGTTCATTCCTTTCAACTAAATCTTTTTCTTCTCTAAATCCATGGTTCGATCGTGGCTTGTTCTCTGGGCATTCAGGCTAGAGACAGTGCGTATCGGCGTGTGGAAAAATTCTCATTCTCCTATCAACTCTCGCTAATTTTCATTCGGATAGAAATCGTTGCAGGGATCTCTTCGACGAGCAAAGCGGCGGACTTTAATTAAACGAAAGTGCGCTGACCTCCTCGGTTCTCCTACTCTGACAAATCTTTCTGGCCTATTGCCAAAAACTCGTCTAACAACTTCTTGTAAATCATTCTTTCCATCCCTTATTCGCTCTGATTGGTTCTGTTGCTAACATACGTCCCAACTGGAAAAGGCCAATCTCTTTCGTCTCCTATTTTCCTCTAATCAACCCTGGATCGATTCTGCATTCCTCTTCCTCCTCCCTTCTCCCTTAGAGTGTCCCTATGTCCTTTTGCCTTGTGATTACATTTGAATCGGGTGCATGGGCTT
>JABUQX010001184.1:12500-15000 GCA_015478945.1 Trachelipus rathkii
GTAATATTTAGCGATCCAGAACATGTTCAACAGTTCAAATCCAAAATAGAAGATCCTCAGTGGTTTGAAATTTACATTTGAAAGGGAAAAAAATAACCTATATTATTTGCCGAGAACATTAAATTAAATTAAAGAGGAATGGAAAAATTAATAGAAGTGTCTACGTTAAATCTACAGATAAGGGAACAGAACCTTGAATTTTGAACTCCTTCCTCCCCTAAACTACAAACATTGCCTACCATAAAGACTTTTGGTTCACAGAGCGCTTTAAATATCGTCTGATTGGACCCTTTTTGATTTAGAATTAAAAGATAACAAATGAATCTGATTAAACAATAATTCCCCCAGTATATTTAAAAGAGAACACTATCAAAAGCACACTTTAAATAATTTATTCGCCAATACTCTCAATGAACAATGCAAAAAGATAAGCTCTTAGTAATATTATAAAACTGATAATTAGTCAGAAAAACGAGGAAGAAAACAAATTAAAATTAATTTTGAAAGAACAAAATTAAAGCAAAACGAAGAAAGCTTATATGTAAGATCTTTCTATAAGCCCTTGACGAAACTTGAGCTCGTGCCTTCTCTATCTCGTGGAAGCGCTTTCGGATGGTGAGAGTAGTACGTTGTGTACCATTTCAATGTTCTGAAAGTGGATGTAACGCCGCTTATATTGGATTCCCCAACAGAATACCCTCAACATGAGAATGTCGCAGCATAAGTATAAGCGAGTAAACATATTTTCACATATTAAGGAAGCACACCACAAAACAATCTCCCGATAACCAGCATTAAAGAAGGGCTTCTCAATTTTAACAAGAAAAAAATATATTGTTAACAGTGCCTCGAACAATCATTGCTCTTAAGGACAACATAAACCCAGTAATAAACATCAAATAATACAATGTGCTAATTTTTAAACATATTTATAACAAAAGTCAGCTGTAGGTTAACTTTTCTAACTTTTAAAATTATTAATTTTGTTTATTTATTTTGTTTATTGTTTAAATAATTTTTATATTATCAAAAATTGTTAAAATATAAAAAATAAAACTATTCCTTGAAAATGTCCGAAGTGTACGGAACGAAAGCTTGGTACTGTTTTAAAATCAATAATTTATTTTATTCCAGAATAATATTTAAGAAAATTTCTTCAGTTGAAAGAATACATTTAGGAGGCTGAAAAAGCAACAAATCATACATTATTATATTATATATTATTATTATTATTATTATTATTATTATTATTATTATTATTATTATTATTATTATTATTATTATTATTATTATTATTATTATTATTATTATTTCATTATTATAATTGTTTTTTTTATATCATGTTTGCTGTTATTTTTATTCTTATTTTATTTTCATTAAAGTAGATATATTATAAAATTTTCAAATATTATACACATTTTGTATATAATTAAAATAAATGTTTGTAATTAAAAATGGTGTACGCGTCACTCCAGCAACCCATTTCACTTAAAAATATAATCAGTATATTGTTATTTTATTTATTGCAAAATTTTTGTAACTTTCTTTATTCTTCATATTATTCTTAATATTATTCTTCATTTTAATCTTCATATTATTATTATTTTATTATTATTTTCTTATTATTTTAATCTTCTATTATTATTATTATTATTATTATTATTATTATTATTATTATTATTATTATTATTATTATTATTATTTAATTATTATTATTATTATTATTATTATATTATTATTATTATTATTATTATTATTATTATTATTAATTATTATTATTACTATCAACCTAAACTCCTATTATTCTATTATTAATTATATATTATTATTATAATTATTATCATTTATCATTTATTATTATCATATTATCATTAATTAATTAATTATTGTTAATTATTGTTAATTATTATTTATTATTTATTAATTATTATTGATTAATTGTTATTGATTAATTGTTGTTGTTGTTGATAATAATAATAATAATAATAATAATAATAATTAATAATAAAATAATATAATAATAATAATAATAATAATAATAATAATAATAATAATACCATCATCATCTATTAACCCCCAGTGAGGATTCCGCGCTCTGTCAGTCGGACCCATCGAGATGAGCCTTGGGTGCACACGGGCCTACGACCAAATCCGCTGGCTGACCAGGCCTATCGCGGATGCCGGAAAGTTTTCCCATTAGTAGCAAAGCACGCTACCAATGTACTAATTAACGTCTGAGTGAGACGAAGCTAGAGTTAATAGAGAATAGCTCACATTTGCTCGCTCCACCCAGTCTCAAACCTGGACCCTCTCTCTTGCTAGGCTAGTGCTCTACCTCTGAGCTACGAGCCCTTCCTAATAATAATAATAATAATAATAATAATAATAATAATAATAATAATAATAATAATAATTAATAATACGGTAAGTGAAGACTCTTTGGGAGTTCCTTCCGGAATCACTCTTTTTTCTTTTGATCTTAAATTTAAGCTTTCATGTT
>JABUQX010001184.1:22500-45000 GCA_015478945.1 Trachelipus rathkii
ATTATTCATATTATTCTTCATGTTATTATTATAGTTATTAAATTAATTATAATTATTATAATAATTATAATTTAATTATAATTATTATAATATTAAATTATTATAATTATTATAATTCATTATAATAATTATAATTATTATTATTATTATTTTAAATTATTATTATTATTTATTATTATTTTATTATTATTTATTTTATTCATTATTATTATTATAATAATTATAATAATTATTAATTATTATAATAATTATTAAATTATTAATAATTCTTATAATTATAAAATTATGAAAATAGTTATGTTAATTATTATAATTAATTATAAAATTATTATAATTATTAAATTATTATTATAATTTTAAAATTATTATAATTTTATTATTATAATAATTATTATAATTATTATAATTATTATAATTATTATAATTATTATAATCATTTAATTATTATAATTATTATAATTATTATAATTATTAATAATTATTATAATATTAAAATTGTATATTATTATTATTTAAACAATTAATACATTACTACTTAACAATGAGAACATATTTTTGTTGTTGTTGTTATTGTTTTTTTTCGAATAAAAATTATCTTTCCTTATAATTATTATTATAATTATTTATAATTATAATTATTTATAATTATAATTATTAATTAATAATTATAATTAATTATTATAATTATATTAATAGTTAAATTATAATTAAATAAAATAATTCTAAATTCTAATTCAGAATAATTTTATGATTTATGTTTTAATTATAATTTAATTATAATTATAATTTTAATTGAATTACAGTCTTAACTATAATTTAATTAATAAATTTTAATTATAATTATAAATTATAATTATAATTATAATTTTATTTTAATTTTAATTTGTAATTTTTAATTTTAAATTTTAATTTTAATTTTTATTTAATTATAATTATAATTATAATTATATTATATTAATTATAATTATAATTTCATTATAATAACTAGGTATATATTATAATTATAACTTATATTATTTAATTATTATTGTACATGCTTAAAATAATTATAAGAATAAATGAGCATTTATAATTATTTATTAAAAATGAGCAATAAATTATTTAATAATTATGATATATTATTGTAATTTTTATAATTCTCGTAATTATTATAATTATTACAACAACATATTTTTATAATTAATTTATTATTATAATTATTATAATTATTATAATATTATAATTATTATAAGTATTATAATTATTATTAATAATTATTATTATTATTATTATAAATTATAATTAAATTATAATTAATTATTATTATTTTATTTATTATTATTATTATTATTATTATTATTATTATATTATTATTATTATTTTATTATTATTATTATATTATTATTATAATTATAATTATAATTATAATTATAATTAAAATTAAAAGTAGAAAACGAGAATTATTTTTATTATATTAATATTTTATTATTATTATTTTATAATAATTATTATTACTTAATTATTATTAATTATTTATTATTATTTTAATTATGAAAATTATATTAATGCACAATTATTTATACAATAAATAATTTATTATAATTATTGGATTTTATTTAGAATATACTATAATTATTATTATTGTTATATTTATTATATTATTATAATTATTATAATTATTATAATTATTATAATTATTATAAAAATTATAATTATTATAAATATTTATAATTATTATCATTATTATAATTCTTAAATTATTAATAATAATAAATTATTCTTAGAATGATGATAATTATTATCATTATTAATAATTATCATTAATTATAATAATAATTAGCATAAATTATAATTATTTCGTATTTCTAATTTTATCATTTTGATTTATTATAATTATGATAATTAATTATAAATTATGATACTTATTAGAATTATTTATAATTATTAATAATTTATTTTTAATTAGTATAATTATTATATATTGTATAATTAATTATAAATTATTTATAAATTAATATAATTATTACAATTATTTATAATGATTATTAATATTATAATTATTTATTAATATAATTTATTAAACAATTATAATTATTACTATTATTATATTACTTATTATTATTATTATTATTATTAATATTAACTTATTATTATTATTACTATTTTATATTTTTAATATAAATTTTTAGATGATAATTAGAATATTTCTCATTATAAATTATAATTATAATTATAATTATAATTATTAAAATTATAATTATTATTATTATTATTATTATTATTATTATTATTATTATTATTATTATTATTATTATTAATTATTAATTATTATTATTATTATTATTATTATTATAAAACGATTTAATAGCTAAAAGGAAAATTTATCACATAAAGTAAATTGGTAAATTTATCAAAAAAGTTCTATAAAAGAAACAACACTCAAATAAATTTCATTTCTGCCTGAAGAAAGATTCCTCGAGTTCGGAGGCGAAATATTGCCACAATATAACCAAGTCCAACAAAGCTCTTAAGTCCTGAAGAAATGATCTCAACAGTAATAGTTTTCTTCTTAGCTTTCAAAGGAAAAAAAATTCGACGAAGCGACTCTGATAGGAAGTCCGACGCTCTTACCTTTGAAACTCCAGGATGGCTGTAAGCCCCCTACTTTAGAGTTTTTTTCCCGGACCTTTATGGACACCCTTCTGGAAAGGTGGACATGATTTTTTCTTCTCGAGAAGTTTAGATGAAGTATTTTCTGTTGCGGTCTTTTATAGAACTTTTTTGACACATTTGTGAAGTTACTTTATATGTTAAATTTTATATTTTTTTGGCTATTACATCGTTTTATTATAGTGGAACTATTAACAAAATATTATTATTATTATTATTATATTATTATTATTATTAATTATTTATTAATTATTTATTAATTATTATTGATTAATTAGTTAGTTGTTGTTAATAAATAATAATAATAATAATAATAAATAATACATAATAATAATAAATAATAAAAATAATAATAATAATAATAATAATTAATAATAATAATAATAATAATAATTCCATCTTCATCCATTAACCCCAGTGAGGATTCGCGCTCTGTCAGTCGGACCCATCGAGAAATGGCCTAAGACCAATCCGCTGACTGTCCAGACCTATCGCGGATGCCGGAAAGTTTTCCCATTTGTAGCGAAACACGCTACCAATGTACTAATTAACGTGTGAGTGAGACGAAGCTAGAGTTAATAGAGAATAGCTCACATTCGCTCGCTCCATCCAGTCTCAAACCTGGACCCTCTCTCTTGCTAGGCGAGTGCTCTACCTCTGAGCTACGAGCCCTTCCTAATAATAATAATAATAATAATAATAATAATAATAATAATAATAATAATAATAATAATAATAATAATAATAATAATACAGGTAATAAAACTTTGGAGTCTCGAAAATTTTCTTTGATCTTAAATTTAACTTTAATGTTATGACTTATGTAAAAGTTAATGCAGTATTGAATGGAAAAAAAATTTCTTCTTGAAACTTTTTCAGACCTACAAATAAAAACTTTCAAGAAATTTGACACTTTTATTGAAACCCTTTCAACTTTAAGCATGAAGGTTTCGTTTGCTTTGAATAATTTGATATTTGACCTTTACACTGTGCGACACAGACAGGTATGCATTGTGTTTGTTTAATAAAAAAATTTAAGACAAAACCTTCAGACATTCATTTATTTTTTATTTATTTTTTTTTTATTTGAGCTTTTCTTAATAGCTCCACTGGGGAATATCAGAACCTACAAGGGATCCATCAGACCCAGACTAGATGTATTAAGAGAAAATATCTTTTCATCAAGGAGCATGAAAAAAAGTGTTTAAAATAAAACAAATTAAATACAGTGTGGAATATAGAGAAAGGGTGTAAAAATGGATAATGCTAAGGATGTGATTTAAGAGAGTCAAATATATTAAAGATCATAAATGGAAAGATGGTCACAAAGGTTCTCCTCAATGGGGTGGTTTTGCAACTTAAGATTTAAGAAGAGTATATATATATTGATAGTGTTCGAATAAAGAGAGTGACGCAGCCATGCCAAAAACAAAAGTAGAAAAAGAGAAAAAAAACATACATATGGGTAAATTGATGGGATGAAAGCCGTAGATTTACCTCTTTCAAGGTGAGTTGTGTGGTAGGAAGTTTTATTTGGAAACCAGCTGAAAAAAAGTGTGTTCTTTATTAAATTGGATAATTTACCAAGTCAGTATGCAATCTGAATCTGTGAATCACGTTTTAATAACAAGAAAAAAATAAGTCTATCAATATGCTTTGACGAAATTTTCCGTTTAAGGCACAAATGAATTTGAGGAAATGACGAGTGAGAAAGTACACTCGCAGCACAAAAGGAAGGTAAGATGAAAATGACAATTTTCAATAATAAATTTTTTTTATACAAAAGTTTTCAATTCATAAATGTAGTTCAAAGCGCGGGCACACACACATACAAACATACATAAACACACATACACACACACACACATATATATATATATATTATATATATATATATATTATATATATATATATATATATATCTATATATATAATATATATATTATATATAATATATATATATATATATATATATACGTATCTTTAGTACTAATTGAAGCCTGTTAATACTCAATTTATGATTAACAATCTAATATTAACTCAAATTAGCTGTTTGATGAATCGTCTCTTTTCTCCTCCTTTTAAAGAGATGTTTACAATAAACTGAAATTATCCATTTAATGAATGGAAATGTATTTATGTTGTCAGACTTAGCGGAAAATTAGACGTGTAAACAAAGCCTTTGTTGTTGAACTCGGTTCCGTTAAATAAGGCGTTTAAAGTGGAAGATTTTGCTTCAATATCGTTTTTAAAAGGCGTTTGAAATATTTTCTTTCTTTTTTGGGGGCGAGGGGGGAGGTTTGGTTCTTTTGCTTTAATTTGCTAGGTTTTGTTGTCAAAAAACGATGGTAAATTTCATAGAAATATTGGCTTTCCTTTGGTTAGAACTTAAAATCATAAACCCAAAAATTCATCACATCATTTTATATTTAAGTGGGGTGACTTGAGACCTTGAGGGTCCATACACAATAAAGTAACTCAACCTTTGTAATCATTTTTGAAATTAAAGGAAAATTAACTTTTTAAAACTATCTGCTTAATTAAGTTGGTCCTTTGTTTTTTAACTCAAAGGTGAGCATTCTCTTAGTCCAAAATCTTCAATTGTTTGTTATAAAAAGTAAGCGAAAAATTCTTTAACTTTATTTTGGCAACTTAAAGAAAATATAACAAGAATATGCCAAAATAAAGTTTATTCTTTGTTTTTTAAAACACGAAATAATATACTTAGTCACAGAATCTCTCAAATAGTTCGTCACAAATAGATGAAAATTCTTAACTTTAATTTCTCATTTAAGGAATATGTAAAAGATTTTTTTTTTTTTTTAAATTTTTTTTTTTTTTTTTTTTTTATATCAAACAAATATTATTCCTATCTATTCAAGAGCCAGCCACTAAAAAATCTCGGGAATTTAATAAAAAGCACATTTAAATAAGCCAAAATATAAATATTTAGAACAATTAATTTCAATTTTAATCTTATGGTTTAGATTATGATATTAGAGTAGGTTGAAGAATGGGAAATGAATAGTGCAGAAGCTGTAAATTGAATGGCATCCAATTAAAACTTAATAGAAATTGCTAAAATTAGTTGGCTGCAATAATAATTTACTGTCCCTATTTATATTTTCCCAGAATTTCCCTCTTGTAAATTACACTGGGTCTCGGTCAATGAGCCCTATCAAATGAAATATTTTAATTTATGTCCCTTAGTCAAATTTTTGTGTTTCTTTGTCTATATGTTGACAATTTTACACACCAACACACACACATACACACACAATCCACACAACACCACACACTCACAACTGCCACACTCACACTCACACTTTGCTCTCTCTCTCTCTCATCTTCTCCTCTCTCTCTCTCTCTCTCTCTCTCTCTCTCTCTCTCTCTGTCTCTTCCTCTCTCTTCTCTCTTCTCTCTATATATATATATATATATATATATATATATATATATATATATATATATATATATATATATATATATATATATATATATATATATATATATATATAGAGAGAGAGAGAGAGAGAGAGAGAGAGAGAGAGAGAGAGAGAGAGAGAGAGAGAGAGAGAGAGACTTCTTAATTTATTACCTTATTGCTACAGTTCTGGTCATCTTCTGATTAAATTCACTATTCTTAATGCCCTTATTTTTTTTTAACTCTGTTAACAACATTAAGCCCTTCGATAAATTACTTAAATTATTTAAATTATATGTTGGAGCATATCCTCCCGTCTTCCTTTTTCTCTGAAATCATCATACGGGATAATTGTAAAGTTCCTCAAATGTAAATAGTTATCTTCTAGTATTGAAGTTGCACCTGGTGAGGTCAATTACCACTTTTCTATCCATAACAACCTTAATTAAACATTTTTTTGCAACTATTCTTCTCCCTAATCATCTTGCAAATAAATCCACGATAGTAACTAGACTCCGAAATACCCAACCTTTCGCATTTAATTGTTAACTTCTTTCTTTATCTAGGTTATTCCGATCATAATTTCGAATGTATATCTTATTCTATATCTGCAAATCTTCTCCAAGAAGACTCTTCTATATCTACAAGAATGGCTCTCATCTTTGATGATATAATGATTGTAGGATTTTGGTGCTCCAAATTGCTCGAACTTATTTTCAAACTTCAATTTTTCTTGGAATGGTCACTACTTCAGTCAGGGGAGTCTTCAGTATGCATTGAGAACAAAACTGAAATGATTTTCTTTGTCATAGAGCCTTCCTTTACATTTTTTATCATTCCACTCAAAACGTTTAAGCGTAAATTGTTATTTACCATTGGAACTTTACGTTCAGTAATTAGTCTTCATCAAACTCCCAAACTTCAGGCTCCTTAGTTTAATTTCGTCCCGAAATTAATTCTGTCAAACACGACCAGCAACCACCACCACATGACTTCACATAATCTCTAAGAGCAATAGACTAAAAATCGGTAAGATAGAATGGGACGATACAAGTTGAGCCTCATCGTCAAGATTCATTCTAAAAATGGAAATGAAGGAAAGGACATTCCAAAGGATCTAAGAAATAGGAATTGATGATAAATTCAAACACTTTAGAAAATATAACTGGTAGCTTTAGAGCAATATTTAAAAAATGTTACAACTCTTACCCCTATTTTGATATTGGGTAGATTTTTACTAACATCAACATCCAACAGCAAAGGAAGTATTTAGGGTTAGTTTTTCTACAAGTATAGTTTCTTCCAAAGATATCTTTTCCTCTCTCTTTGAGCTAAATACTAAAAAAATTTAAACTCTTAAGAGTTTCTCTAAACATATTCTTCTGAGATTCAGTAAACTTCATTCTGATTATTTCTTCGATTGCTAAATTACAGTTGTTGTAGACCGCAACTATTCATCATTTAGCTCTATTAACATTGGTCTTCATGATTCTGTTTCATCTCCTTTCTTTCAACTTTCACTAATCCAAATAACACTGAACTGTTGTTCAGTGTTATTTGTATTTTGAGAAACTGAAAGGATGCGAGATGTCGTTTTATCGCTCGATAATTTTGAAGAATTTGTATTTTGAGAAATAAGTGGATATAGATCGTTATATGTTTAGCGGGACTTTAGCCCACTAATCAATTGCCTTTACGGCCTCCATAAAGGAGAACACGAACTTATCAGAGACTCTCGAAGAGAGAGTACCCTACCGGTGTTGCCAAATGGGCACTTTCGTCATGTGTGGGTGAGTTTCTTTTTTCTTCTTGCGAGTAACACAGCTTCGTTGAAATTCATCAACTCAAATGTGTGAGCACAGCGTGATGAGGAATATAGGATTGGAAGAGCGAGAGAGAAGAGAGAGGCGTGAAGTGAAGGGAAGTATAGAATGTTGTAGATTAAAGTGAATATGCAGTTTGAGTATCTTTGGACGATATATCATTAAAGCTCTACCGGAACAGCCCTTTACGCCTATGATTTAGTAGCCACATAGGATTCCTCAATTTCACCATTATATTTTATCTCCGAGACTGTCATCAATCTTTAATTGAAATGTAAAAAACTAGAAATTTTATTGATTGACACTTTAGCTTGGTACTTCGAAGATATTTTTATTCCTCATAATTATTTATTCCTGTGACATCAGTTCCTAAATTAATATATATTATATAATTTCTGTAATAATTTACTAGATCCCTTAGGAGAATTGATAATGTTGGAAATATTTTAATGGTTTTCAGACAATTCCTGATGACTGGAATGCCACTATACTGAACTACTGAACTTGCATCAAAAGTAAGAAAGAGAATTTTAAGGATAGAGCTAGAGGATGTTTTGTCTAGATGTGTGAATGATGATTTCGCATATTCCCACTCAAAACTGTCTTATTTACCTACAAAGAAAACCAGTTTACTTATATTAAACTTTCCATAGAAAATTAAAAAAAAAAATATTCTGTGTCCGTTAGTTCTGTAATTATTATTATAATGGAGATTATATGCCTCGATTTACAGGAGAGGAAAATAATTGGTAATGGAAGTAAGGTAAGGAGAAGGGTCCTGTCACTTATTTACCGCACACATGAGAAGTAAAATTTCACGATCATAGCCAGCAAATCAGATTGAAATTCATTTGTGAGAAATACAACTTCTATTCATTCACTCAATTTTTTATTCTAGTTTTAGCAGGAAATTAAGCAAATATTTTGTTTACAATTCAGAACACAAATCAAATTATAAATTACCACATATTTCTAGCGTAATTATCACATAAAATTATATTATTAACTATTTTTTATTTTTTGTAACAATTCAGAACACAAATCAAAATAATTTATTTCGACCTGAAATTTCTGAAGTAATAATCAATACAGAAAATATTTAAAGGAGGGTCTTATTTTGCTTTGATTTGTGAAAAAAATATTTTTTACAAGATATTTCCATCATTTTTATCGGAATATCAAAGGAGATATATATACTTATATATATATATATATATATTATTAATAATATATATATATATATATATATAATAATTATATATAATTAAATATTATATATATTATATATATATTATATATATAGTAAATAATATATATATTATATATATATATATATATATATATATATATATATATTATATATAATATATATTATATTAATAAAGTATTAAAAAGTAATCGGGACAAATGGTAACCTTATATATATATAATTATTTTATATTATATTTTTGGTTTTTATTGGTTTGGATTTTATTTTTATTTGGGTAATATTTATTTTTATTTGTTTGTTTTTCTCTAAATTTAAATAAAACTAATATCTAAAAAAATATTTTAAAATATTATATATATTTAACACATGGATATAGTTTATCGGGTTATTGTACCATGAAAATAAAAGCCCATTCCAAACCCCATATATAATATACTATCACGGTGATAATTTAACATTATATATATTATATATATATTATATATAAATATTTATATATTATATATTTATTAATATATTATATATATATAGATATATTTACATTATATTAATATATTAATATATATATATATAATATATATAATTATACTTATATATTAATATATATTAATAATTAATACTATAATAATATATAGAAGAGAAGAGAGTAAGAGACAGGTGGGCGTAATCCAGAAGTAGAGTATGAAGTATTCTGTAGGAGGAGGAGACGCGAAGAAGAGAGAAGCAGTCACGAGATTGAGATGATTGATGAATGAAATAGTGATTGAGAGAGAGTAGTAAGAGAGAGAGAGTAGAGAGTATTATAAGAGAGAGAGAGAGTAAATAGTAAGAGAGAGAGAGTAGTAAGAGAGAAGACGAGAGAGTTAAGAGATAGAGAGTAAGATAGTCGTAAGAGATATAGAGAAGTAGATAGAGAGGATATAAAGAGGATAAGAGAAAGAAGAGAAGATAAGAGATCAGATGAAGAGTATATAATAGAGTATAAGATAAGATAATTAGTAAGAGTAGTAAGTAATGATAAGAGATAATGTTAGTAATAAGATAGTAGAGAGAGAATGAGATGTTTAGTATATAGAGAGGTATATAAGATAAGAAGAGAGTAGGAGAGAGAAGAAGAGAGAAGAGAAAAGAGATAAATTGAAGAATGATGATAATTTTTTTAGAAATGAAGACATGCGTAAGAAAAAGAGTAGAGAGGAATGCGAAGAGTAAATAAGAAATTGACGTGATAAAAAAAATCATGCATTAGATAAAACAATAGTTCTAAATTAGATCCTGCGTGATGATCGAGAGATAAAGAAAAATGAGATGAGGGAGAAGAATGGAGTGGACGAGGAAGGTGGGAAGGTAAGAGAATGCCAAGGGATAAACAGAGAGTTCATGTTCAGAGGTAGTGTATTTGAAGTGAAGAATTGGAGAGATTGATATGACTCGAGAGGAATGTTATGATGTGATGATGTTTAGTGACTCAGCGTACTGAGGGCTCATGAGATGCGGTTCGATGGGCTGACTGGCATGGAAAGGGAGCCAAGTCCAGCAGGTAATGTCTTGGTTGATCATCTCCAAATAGTATAGTAGAGTCAGAAAGAGTAGCGTTTTACATAGTAAATAGGATCAGGTCGGCAAGTTGATACGCGTTGGTAAATAGCGGCTGTCTCGCTATATTTAGTACGGTCGAGCTACTAACTGAGGATATAAGCAGGTGATGTCTGTGTGCTAACACAAAGAACATAGTAAATTTAGTTATAAATTTCGGAGCGTAACAAACCTTGTCCAAGTATTTTGATTGCAATATTTTGTTAAGAAAACAATTTTTTGGAGAAGTAAGATGGACTATGAGAGGCCGGAGGAGTCACACAAAAGAAATTCTATCTCGCTATTTTGTGGCTTGTCTATTTTGGGGACGATTTAAACGGAATAGCTGTGATGGAATGGCGAAGTAAGTCCCATCTTGGGATTGTCACCTTACTCCATAGATTCCTTCAAGAAAAGAATGAAATAGATTTTTCTGATCTTGGCAGAAAAGAATCGTTGCAAAGGTTTTTTTTTTCACTGAAATATAATTAACTGAAAATATGGTACATGGCTTCTATTTTTCTTCATAAATGATTTAAAAATTCGTTTTCTTTATTATATTAATTGTGACAATGTTAAACTAACCACTCTATTTTTTTCAGAACCAGCCTCTTATACGGACATTAAATATTTGGTGAAGAAATATTCTCAAAGGCACGGACCATTAATCTTAGGTGTCGCAGTATGAGACCCTATTTACTGTCTAAGTAAACACTTTACATTTACGTTATTAAGTTAATATTCAGCAAAAAAAACTCCTCCTCTCTCCTTTAATATTTTGTTAAGAGTACTTCAAAATTTCATTCTCAATACAAAATGCGGGTTATTACACGGTAAATGGGGGATTTTGTACAATAATATTTAATTATTTAATATTTTTAGGGGGAAGGGGAAGTAGAAGTAGAATGTACTGCTTTAATAGGTCTGTATTTTTGGGAACTTATGTTTATTTCTGGTACATTCAACCTTAAATTCGGAACGCAGGGATCCAAATCATATCTCCAATTGCCCTCCTTCAAACATTTTTTAAATATTACGACTTTAACTTTTTATAGTCATAAATTTGCTTTAACGATTATTCTCTTATTGTTGCATTTTTTTTTACCAAGAAGATGGCATCATGTTTTTTTTGTAGGTTTACTTTTTATACTAAAAAATGGAGGATACTTTTTTTAATCCGAAATATATTGTTCATATCATCTGTTATCGGCTTCGACATCGAATTTATTATAAAGTCAAAATTATTGATTGAACATATATATTTGGCCTTTATATTTAATTTTTACAGATATGATACTAAAATTTTTTAATGATGACTGAAAATTTGGGGGGGTACCAATGGCACTCATCTCTAACTGAGTATATCTGCCAACTGTATATAAGGGCTTAAGATATATTACCGATTATATATACGTAATTGGGGCCTGGCTTTTAGAGTATACCTACCTATTATTATTATACAAGTCATAACTATATATATATATATATATCTAATTATATATTCACTAATCCTTATATAAATTGAGCAATATAAAAATATTACTATGAGTAGTAGGAGGGCCATAAGTATACCGATTTTATTATACTTAATATAATATAATATATTTATTAACACCAAATTTAGTGTTTATTGTTTTTTTTTATTTGACCCTCTATTATTTTAAAAAGTAGTTTATAATTAAAAGTGCTAGGATTGATAATAGTAATTCCGTGTGGGCTCTTTAATATTAATATATATTCTGTTGTTGAATATGTAGTTGCACTATTTCTTTTCGGGGTGGCTTTCCAAAACCTTTTCCACTTCCAGGGCAAAAATAATTTTTAGAAAAATTTCTTTATATATATTTTTTCTAAATAATGTATTGTCTCTGACAAAAAACCTTACAGTATTCTTCGCATATTTCTTTATTTTATGTACATTTCAATAACTCTACAATAAGTCTTCCGTTCCACCCAGAATTTTTCTTTATGGTTTTGAAAAAAATAATGATCCTAATTTAAAATATTCAACTGTAGTAAATATGACGCCATGATAGGTCGCATTTACCATAAACGGAAAAACAAGAGTTACAACAGAGTACGGTAAATGTTTTCGGTAATTTTGGGGATTTGAGTCTTCTTTGGTTGTTTTGGGCAACTGTTCTGTTTTTTGGGTTTGTGTGTCTCGAAATTTTATTTGTTATCACCAACCCAAACTTTCTTTTGGACAGGTTTTATTGAAAATTGAAAATTATTCTTGTAGCGGATAATTTTTACTCTATTGGGGAATCTTTGGGTTATTGGAAATATTCTGTGCGCTTTAGAAATTATTTATTCTTTTTTTATTCTTGGGAGAAATATTAGTTTTACAACTCCAAATTTTTTTTCGTCTCGAAATAGCAGAGGCATATTAAACGACTGGGAAGAGTTGAGTGATAACGGACTTCGTCACTACGTACTATGCAAAGGGATATGGAAATAATATTTATATTAGTTTAGGAGTTTTATCCGGGTTTAATGTACATATCTCTGGTTATCTTTTGTAATATAACTATTTCACTGGGAGAATATTGGTCTCCCAACTTTAAATCTCTTTGTCAAGTAGAAGAAACAAGGGGTAAGAGGAAGATTAAGCTGATCTTCTAAACAAAATGACAGAAAAAAAGAGGATTAAAAAAGAGATAGGAGAATTTTTTTTATATTTTATAAAAAAATTGTCTTTTTTTATATTATTTCATATCGAAAGAAAAAATAGGGATAAAACAATAATCAATATAAGAAATCAAAACAAGTAAATTAAATCTACGTGCTCCCTATATTCTCTGCCCGTATCTTTATTCCTAGGGAGAACGCTAAAGAAAACTTTAGATGTTGACCTCGGACAGAATAAAAAAAGAATATCGCAAATTTTGTCATTTTTACTCAAATTTGGATCAAAAAAAGAAAAGTATGGGTTGGGAAAATTTTGCGTTTTTGGCGAGAGCTTGAGCTTATCAGATACTTATTGGACGGAATCTCAAAACCTCTCGAAAAAGTACTTCTGCCTCAAATAACTTATTTATGGGGTGGGTTTGAACTGGAGGTGTTGACACCGTAAATTAATCATAAATGCATTAAATAATTACAAGTTTGAAGTCAAATTTTCTAAAAAATTGCTGGTACGTTTTTTTTTAGACGTTATCCACGAATATTGTAGGAGGATAACTATCAGGACTACGATTTGTGCGATTTTTGAAAATTTGAAACATTCTGAAAGATGAACTACATACACAGAAAAACAGAGAAAGAAATTAGTAATATCTAAGCGAGAGGTTCCTTTTAGAGGTTGGGCCACTTAAAAGAAGCAATACATATTTGGTTAAGGTGATTGGTTTATAACTCCACCTAAAATAAGTGTCTTATAAAAGATCCCAAGTTCGTTACAATAGATAGTTGGAAATTGTAAAATTACCAGTCATAGAAATCTCCTATTATTATATATTCCACATTAGCGCTCTCGTTAATGTAGGTTTGATGAGGGGAGGGGACAGTGAAAATCCTGGGGCCCGTCCGGCTAGGAAATTACCTTCTCAAATCTTTTGGGTATTGAGATTCGTATGCCCGTAGCAGAATTATAAGGCAGCAATGCAGGCTAGGGCAGCGGAAGAAATCTCGATGGGTATACTATTAGGAATCTAGTTGGAGATGGCAGGCGGCGACAGCATAAGATACATTAGCGATAGCGGGTAGTTAAATCTAAATATTTATATTTTTGGGGGGGAGGGAGATTAAATGATATATTTTCCTTACTTTTCAAATTATGCATTACTATGTATCCTATTATTTATTAAGGAAGTGTTATGAAAACTTTCAATTGTTTTTAAAACAAATAATTTGAAATAATAATATCGATCGTATATGTATTTAATAAAAAAACTGATATTAATTGATACACAAAACCATGTTTGGTTTATGAATATCTAATTACATTTTGAATTGCAAAATAAAATAAATACTTAACAAATTATAACAAAAAAAAATTTGGAAAATTTATAAAAATAAAGCATCTTTCTATATTATTGATAACAATTATATTAAAAGCAAAGGGATGCATTGCTATGTAATGTGAAGTTGTAATTCAACTGAATCAATGTTTTTTCTCATTACTCATGACTTCACACGAGTAAATTACGTAGGCTATAGGCTAAAGATCAACAGTCATAATATATCATCAAAATAGTTTCTTCTACTTGTATTTATATATAGAAGAAGAATTAGAACGAGGAGAAGATTGGGAAGTTCAGAAACATATAAAGTTTCTAAATCATTAACTGAGTTACATAATATAGCAAAAAATTAACGCCACAAATTCCGGGGTTAGGGTTATCAATATAAAAATAAAATTTTAGAAATAAAAATGGCTAAAAGGTTAAAATATGGCAACATAAATTCGGGCTAATATAAAAAAAAAGTAAATTTCAATTTTTTATTTACAAAGACACGTGATGATCAAATAGTGGGTTTTCCAGTAACAATCAACTACAAAATATCCTTTATTTTTACCTTTATAAATAACTATAAATCCAATTATTATTATTCTATTCACTAATTTAATATTTCATCCTCAAATAACTAATTTATCATAATATCAAGAAACAAAAAATATATTCTTAAAAGGAAGCATTTCTCTTACCCTCCTTACCGGGTTCCTTTATCACATAACTTTGACTCTAAATTATATTAAATGAATCATAAAACATTGAAAAATTATAAAATATTGTACCCTTGAATCGTTTTTACATTATGTTATCTCGATTCTTCGTCTTTTATCTAGTTTCTTCTTCTTCCTAGGGCTCTTTTCTTGGGTGGGACTGGGGTTCTCTGGTCCATAAGATCTTGACACTGGGCTTTTTAACTTTTATATGTCTTTTTGACAACCAACTGGTTTCTCGAACGCTTCTTGTATCATTACTCTGTACCTATTTTTATTCCTTGTTTTTGCTTTTTATAAATCAATTTTTCTCGCCACTGGAAGACATTATTCCTTCAAAAATATTTTGAGACATCCATAATTTCAATGCCTTTGAAAGCTTTGTCGCTTAATACTCAATAACTTTTTAAAAGTAATTTAGGTTTTATTTACCAAAATTTAATTTTTGCAATTATATATATATAATTATTATTTAATATATATATATATATATATATATATATATATATATATATTATATATATATATTATATATACTAGTATATAATATTACTTCTATATATATATATTCTTATTAATCATATTTATAATATTATATCTAATCACTCAATAATAATAGCACCAGTAGTAATATTCCATAATATATAATTATTATCTATATAGTATAATATATATCATATATTATATAGTCTCTTATCTAATACTATATATTCATATCTACGTACTTCTCTATCATTCTATCATAAATAATATTTAAACTCTACTGTCGAAAAGACTAAGATTCACATCTTCATCTCTCACTTCGGTCATCTCAAACTCCCATTCCCGCGCAGAATATCACCATTCTCACTTACACTTAATATTCTGAAATACTGCGGCTAAACTATACTGTAGCAATGTTTCTTCATCACCTCAAGAATTAGGTCCTCGCAAAGACAATAAGTATTATACATCATTGACTTTTATAGGGTAAACCAGTTACACGAGGAACACAATAGCAGTGTAGATATCACCACCAACCAAAACACAAATCGCTCAACAACCAATTAAGAGGCCCATGAAGCTTAATTGATGAAATTTTGGGCTGTATTATATGGTATTTATAAAAGCAGTTGCTGACGGGATTCTTTTTCAGTGTTGTTGGATCTTTTCTATAAACTTCAAAAAGTCCACCTTAGGTGATATTGTACTAATACTTCTTTTGCAGGTTTGTTTTATAAACTTTTATTTATTTCTTCTAATATAATAATAAAAATATAAGATGAATCTCAAATTATAATATAATGGGTATAATAATATATATTTATAAAGAAGAAATTCTAGCAAATGACAAAAATGTAACTATATAAAGGATAAAATAATTAAGTACACAATAAAAAATATTTATTTAAATGGTATTGGAAATAATATTAGGATAGGAAGTTAAGAAGGTATTATAGAATTAATCATATTGAAAAAGTGTGATAAATAAATTATACGAAATTGAGAAATAGTATATTATGTTATTATAAGATAATACAGATTAAATATCTTATAATTCCTCTCACTTCGTTGCTTTATGCTTAACAGAGCTGCTCGGTGCAGTATTGCCTCACTGGCAATTTGTGACCCGCGACCTTCGGGTCTGTTTTTATTCAACATGACCTTAGGCCATAGGAGCGCTTATGCAAGACCAAGCAACGTCTCTGGGTAGCATTCCACTGAGAGATTCTACTTTGGAAGCTTGTTATATTAAGTGAATCATAATCTTCCGCAAGCCGGCTATCACATGATAGTCCGGACTACAGATGAAAAGACAGACAAAAGAGCCGCTGTCAAGTCACGCAGCACGCACTAAGAATTGTTAAGTAGTATCACTTGATGGGAAGTTGAAGAATTATAAACAAGTAGGCGTTGGGATACCCATAGGCCGTTAGGCGCAATAGCGCGCCGTCAAATACGCTATGGCAGCAATGCGGACCGCAAACGTGGGAGCGGCACACTTGGATGACTTATATAGTGCGCATTGCTGGACGTTTCATGGCTACTTTTGGGAAAAATTTTTAATATTATATCCTAACTGGGCTACGTCAGCCTATTTCTGCGAAGATTTATTTAATGAAACGTCTTTAGAAAATTCATTTTACTTTTCAGAAATTATGTTAACTTCTGGAAAGAATACTAAGAAGCTTAACTATGGTAGCAAAATATCGTTAATGTTAATGAATTTTTGTAGCGTCAACCGTCTCATATTTTCAATACTACCACCTTCACTCTCCGTTCCATAATACTTCCCATTACTCAACCGGTCTCTCATGCTACGAACAGTTATATTTTGATATAATCTTTTCAGCTTAAAATCTATGTCCTTTCATCGTAAAATTGCACTAGATTCATCGGCTTCCCTCTTCTTGATTTCCCTTTAATTATATTTGACCAAGTATGAAGATTATTCTTGTTTCTGTCTCATCACTTCATAATTGATCTAAAGTGATTTAACAGAATGATCAGTCCAATTTACCTCTTCTATTATTTATATCTAAGTCTTAAAACATCACATGGTTGGTTAATTTTATCTATATTTTCATAAGTGAGCCACTATATTCGTAGTCTATTGATCATTAGAATGCCCTGTATTTTTTAAATTTATATTATCACGATTAACTAGTCTAAATATTCTGTTAAACATATATGTTTAATAGAGAATTCATTTTATATTCCCATGCTAAAGATTATTTCCTCTATTATAATATTATATATATGACCTTTATACTATCATAATATATAACACTCTCATTACACTATATCACTATCACTAATTATATAATATATCTAACAACATATATATATATATAATTTTCTAAACTTATATAGTAATTATAATCGCCTACACTATCAACTATTTTATATCTCATAATACTATTATGATGATATCTAACATAATATATTCTAATTTAAAGAATTTCTTTTTTATACTATAGAATTTTTCGTTTACCCATTCAAAGTTTATGAACAATATATAAAATGTTAAAATAGTAACTTCTTCTTCCACACACTTATTTCATGCATTAGTGTTTGCCATGGCGCTATGATAAGACAGTGTAAGACCTTGACTGTGAACAAATTGGCCAAAGTTTAAACTGAAGATAAGCAAAAGTAACAAGAAAGCATGTTTGCGTCCACTCTAAATACCTGGGATTATTAGAATATTATTTCGAGAAAGAGAAAACTTTAAATAATAGATAGTCACATAAAGGATAAAGGTAGAGGTGGATAATATAGAAGTTATTGTAGCTTTGTTAATTAAAATTCAAATGATACCATTGTTGTCTGAAAAGCTTTCAACAAGCAAGCAGATAAATTAAGTTTTTGAGACAAACCAAAGAGTTGAGTTTATGTTTCAATTGAACAGTATAATAATAGAATTGAACACTCATAGCACCAATACCCGTCACCACCATCCAAAACAATCTTATCTTTTTTAACCAATGCACCATAAAACTTCTTTATTAAACTATCGTAACCTAATCACAAGGCACATTTTTGGATGTTTCTGTTATGGTAGTTATAAGACTCACCTATTACAACGTTCAATTAAAGAGCGAAAAAAATCTAATGTTAGGTCTTCCGAAACCACTCTCTAAATATTCTCCCGAAACCACTCTCTAAATATTTGGTTATTTCTTCTCAGAAGATTGCATTCCAAATTAAAAGTGAAATTATTTTAATAGAATCAATCGACAAATAAGTTAATAGATGAATGATTAATAGAATCAATCGACAAATAAGATCATAGAAGATGATTGTAATATTTATGAAGGTAGTTAATGAACAGTTGAAAGAAAGTAGGAGATAAAACAGAATCGTGAAGAAGACCAATATTAATAGAGCTAAATAATGAATAGTTGGCAGTCTACAATAGCTGCAATTTAACTAATGAAGAAATAATCAGAGAGAAGTTTGCTGTATCTCAGAAGCATATGCTTTGAGAACCTCTTAGAGTTTAAAAATTTTTAGTTTTAGTTCAAAGAGAGGAAAAGCACAATTTTGAAAGAAACTATAATTGAAGAAAAACTGAACCACACAAATACTTTTCTTTACTGTTGGATGCTAGTAAATATCTACCCGATATCAAAATATGAGTAAGAGTTCTGATATTTTATAAAAATTGCTCTATAGCTACCAGTTGTATTTTCTAGTGTTTGAATTTACCATCAATTCTTATTTCTTAGATCATCTGGAATGTCATTTCCTTCATTTCCATTTTTTAAGAAATGAATCTTAACGATTAAGCTCAACTTGTGGCGTCCCTTTCTTTCTTACCGATTTGCAGTTTACATCCTGCTCTTAGAGAATATGTGAAGTCTTGTTTGGTGATTATTGCTGGTGGAGATGGTGGTCTTTGGCAGTTCCAAAGTCTTTGATAACGCACGGCATGCTTCGCTGCTCTTTTTTAAAACCTCTTCCTTCATGTATCCTACCTCTCATTGTTCACTTCTATTCTGTCATAGTTTCTTATTATCTTTATAATTTTAATTGCCAACTTCTACAATAGCTCTGTCAATGCTCTTCTCTCTCTTCTCGGTTCTTCTCTCTGCTCTCTCTCTCTCTCTCCTCTCTCTCTTTTCCTCTTCCATCTGCTCTCCTCTCTCTCTCTCTCTCTCTCTCTCTCTCTCTCTCGTCCGTTCTCTCTCTCTCTCTATATCATATATATATTATATATTATATATATATTAATATATCTATATATATTATATATATTATATATATATATTATATATAATATATATATAATATTATTATATAATATATATATATATAGTATATATATTATATCTATATATATTATATGTTATTCAGTAGGCAATCTTTCACCGAAAAGGGCATATAATCGTAAAAATTTGATTTTTCTACTTTTAAAAAGTTTTTTTTTTTTTTTAACCAATAAAGATAAAGTTGTCAGTCGCTTCAAACGGTTGTAATTTCAACTTTCATAAAGGTATCGAAGTCTGAGAAAACTAAATTTAAAGAAATTTAAAAGTTTAAATCTCTGTAAACTAAAGTAACTCAAATACCTTACTTACCCGTATTCATAACCTCAAGTGTAATTTATTTTTATATCAATATTTATTTCATTTTTGCAATTGCATAAAAAAAAAAAACAACGCATCTGGCCCCCAAGGAACGCTTTGTAGTATTTTTGTTGTAATAAAGAAAGAAAAAACTCAAAAAACTTTTAAAATGAACAAATTTTATTATTTCTTTTTTTCCTCAACTTCTTGCAGAAATATTTAGACGAGAAAGATCCTATCCGACCTATTAATATATAAGTATTATATATATATATATCTATAATTATATATTATATATATATATATATATATATATTATATTATCAATATATATATTAATTATTATACATAATATATATATATTATATTATATATATAATATATATATATTGTTGTATGTGTGTGTGTAAAATTGGCCAACACATAGACGGAAAGAAAAACAAAATTTGACTAAGGGACATAAATTAAAATATTTCATTGATAGACTTCATGACCCGAGACATTGTAATTTTACAAGAGGGGGAAATTCTGGAATAATATAATAGAACAGCAATTATTATGCGCCACTAAATTTTTACGCAAACTCTATTAAGGTGTTTAATTGAATGCCATTACAATTACAGCTTCTTGCACTATTCATGTTCCGCAATTTCTGTCAACATACTCTTACATAAACCATAATCTTAACATAAGATATAATTGTTTATAAATATTTATATTGTGCTTATTTAAATGTGCTTTTTTATAATTCCGAAGATTTTTTAGCTGGCTGCTCTTGAATAGTGAAGGTATTAATATTTGTTGTTTAAAAAAAAAAAAGATCGTTTACATATATTCCTTAAATGAGAAATTAAAGTTAAGAATTTTCATCTATTTGTGACGAATTTAATTGCCAAAATAAAGTTAAAAATTTTCGTCTACTTTTTATAACAAACAATTTGAGAGATTTTGTGACTAAGAGATACTCTCCTTTGAGTTAAAAACGAAGAACAACAATTAAGAGATAGTTTAAAAGTAATTTCCCGTTTTAATTCAAAAAGATAAAAAGTTAATTCTATTGCCTATGACCCTCAAGGTCTCAAGTCACCGCTTAATATAGAATGATTGACTGAATTTTTATTATGATTTTAGGTCTACCAAAAGAAAGCCAATATTTTTCTATAAACACATCGTTTTTTGACAACAAACCTCGCAAATTAAAGCAAAAGAACCAACCCCCCCTCGCCCCCCAAAAAGAAAGAAAATATTTCAAACGCCTTTTAAAAACGATATTGAATCAAAATCTTCCTATCTATAACGGCTTATTAACGAACCGAATCACCAACAAAGACTTTATTTACACGTCTAATTTTCCGCTAAGTCTGACAGACACATAAATACTTTTCCAATGCTTATTAAATGATTAATCTCAGTTATTGTAAACATCCTCCTTTAAAAGAAGGAGAACAGAGTTGATTCATCAACACTAAATTTGACGTTACAACTAAATTAGTATTGTTTATCATAAAATCGAGGACCATTAACAATGCTTCAATTAGTACTTAAGATAGCGCATATATATTCATATTATATATATATTATTATTATATATATTATATATATATATATATTATATATATATATTTATATATATATGATTATATTATATATATATATATATATTATAATATAGTATATATATATAGTATATATCTATTATATAATATATTATATATATATATATATATATTATAAGGTGGGCATTATCGCGTTAAAGCGTTTAATCCGTTAGTAAATCGGTATCGTTAATTTTTTTCCGTTAACTTTAACGCTTTCCAGTTTATTTCGAAAAGAAAGTACAGACTATTAACGACCTTAAATTTTTTTCCTTACATCCGTTAAATGCGTTACTGTTAAAATTTTACGAGTTTATAAAAATTAATTTTTCCCTTATCAGGATTTTTTAAATTGTATTAGATTCCATTTTCGATAACAAACCTTTTTTTTCCTAAAAATTTTCCCTAAACACTCCTCTCATGGCTCAAAATGGGTTGTTTATTCTTACAAACGGTTCTTATCATGTTTTAGAAATGTTTGACGTTTTTCTTTTGCTGTATTCT
>JABUQX010001184.1:50000-54508 GCA_015478945.1 Trachelipus rathkii
ATACTTAAGGAGTAATTAGTAATTACCAATTACTAACGTTTTATAAACATACATTTTTTCTATAGTGTTTCTTTATAACAGTTAGGCTTCTCCGCTAGATACTCTCCAGTATGTCGATAGCAATTTTTGGGCGGGCCCGCCAAGCTGATATTAATATATATATATATACTATATATATATATCTATATATATATATTATATATATATAATATTATATATTATATATACTTACTATATTATATAATATATATATATTTATATATACCTATATATATATATATTATATTATATATATATTATTTACTAGTCAAAATAACGCACCATGGTTAAATGTACACGCAGAAACGGTGGAAGGTCCCTAACCCAATGAAACACCCCACAACAACACAGACGACAGCATCAGGTGTAATTATGTAACCACCTCGCAGAGAATTCGCTGCAGCATTGGGGCCGTCACGCGATAAATTTATTAAAACATAACCACATAACTAGACCTGGGAGAGGTGGGGTAAGGTTATGTTTGGAGTCTAATCGAGCGACGGCAATCATTCTCTAACGTACAAAGTGCCTCCCGATAAACATATAGAGGATAAAAGTGCGTCAGCTGTCAAGAGATCAGTTGCGTACTAGATCACAACCTCCACGCCGAAGGAACGGCGGGCACCCGGGCACTTGGGTCGAACGGTTGCGTGTAGCGCACAAAATCGATTGCACGGGTGGTCCACCGGTAACCAAGAAACCCTGAAATTTTTTGATTCGCCACGGCGAAAGACAATGTAGGCCCCCAGGGCCACGACCCAGCGAAGATCGATTTTAAAACGTCTGCGGCCATTATCTGAGAAGCGGCCCTATACACAATGGCACATCTGCAAGATTATAGCTGGCCTTGAGGTACACGGGCATCAGGGGTGAGTGGACAATACCAGTGCCGTCGACAGCCTTGCGGACATAATTACCGGCCCGGAGGCCCCCTGCCACAGGTACAACGCACACCACGGCAAATTACATAAGATGGGTTGCGACTGGCATTTGCCCGAGACACATCCATTGGACGGTGCGACGATTGGGCTCCAAAGGTGCTCTTTTCGGAGGAGTCGAGAGTGTCTCTTATACGCCTCGGCGACCGATTCGAAGCAGGTTCAACGCAATGCGTTTTGCTGAGGCGTGCCGCATTTTTGGGAGGTGGGGTCGGGTTTTGGATCTGGGGAGGCATGATCTTTTTTATGCGGGGCCTACGGAGTTGGCACATCTTCGATGGAGGCATACTTACAGCCGGTAAGGCATATCACAGACATCCCCGAACCAATAAAATGTCGTACCAATATGCCCCCCCTGCCATCGGTAAACGCTTTCATTCGCTAATGCATAACAATGCAAGACCACAACAAGGCCCAATGTGTGAACGACTACCTTAGGACGGTTTAAATTACGGCGTTTGGAGTGGATCGCAGCAATATAGTTCCCGGACCTCAACCAATCGAACATTTTTTAGGATATCCTCGAAGAACGTCGGATCCGACTTTCTGCAACCGTCCTCCACGGAATCTCCCGGGACCTGCGATAGGGCACATGCACCGACGTATAGAATCCAATCACTGTCCAGGAACATTCGCTCCACTCAATCGAGAAGCATGCAGGACGGTTGTCAGGCAGTCATCCGTTGCCAGAGGGGTCATACACGGTATTGAGACATTCCCAACCCCTTCCCCATGCGGCAGTCGTCGTCGTACCAAATTGTGTGTGGTTTGGCAGCGCCGAACCTTCACACACTTTTCGAATCTCATGGTTCTGGGGAGGAATCCACCATGTTATTGTCATTTTTGCCCAATAAAGTGTCTTCGCTTCTTCAACCTTTTTCTACCTTTCCTTCGCCACGTACCCTTGTGGTTCGTTAATTTTGACGAATAAATATATATATTCAGGCGCGGCTTTACGGGGGAAGCATATATGGTAGTATGCATCTTTTACATATTACTCACACACCCACACACAAATAAACAACACACACACCGCATATATATATATATATATATATATATATATATAATATATATGAATTAATATCTATATATATAATATATATATATTATATAATATATATATATATATATACTATATATATATGTATTTATAATATATATATAAATACATATATATATATATATATATATATATATTATATATAGTATATCATTACTATCATCCAGTAGTATAATATATTATATATATATATGGTGGTGTGTGTGTGTGGTGTGTGTGTGTGTGTGTGGTGTGGTGTTGTGTGTGTGGTGTGTGGTGTGTGTTGTGTGTGTGGTGTGTGTGTGTGGTGGTGGTGTGTGTGTGTGTGGTGTGTGTGTGTGTGTGTGGTGTGTGTGGTGTTGTGTGTGTGTGTGTTGTGTGGTGTGTGGTGTGTGGTGTGTGGTGTGGGTGTTGTGGGGGTGGTTGGTGGTGGGTGTTGTGTGGGTGTTGTGGTGTTGTGGTGGGTGTGTGTGTGGTGGGTGTGGTGGTGTGTGTTGTGTGGGTGTGTGGGTGTGTGGTGTGGTGTGTGTGTGGTGTGTTGTGTGTGGTGTGGTGGTGTGTGTGTGTGTTTGTGTGTGTGTGTTGTGTTGTTGTGTTGTGTGTGTGTTGTGTGTGTGTGTGTTGTGTGTGTGGTGTGTGTGTGTGTGTTTTGTGTGTGTGTGTGGTGTGTGTGTGGTGGTGTGTTGTGTGTTGTGTGTGTGGTGGTGTGTGTGTGTGTGTGTGGTGTTGTGTGTGTTTGTTGTTTTTCAAAAAGAGAGCATTGATGTAACCGTAAAGCATTAATCTAGAAAACTTAAAACAAAAGTGAGAATTAATTATCTTATAAACTTTTTCAATCTTAATTTTACATTTTTCTTTAAAAAGAATTAAATTGATCAATCACCTTATTATTAAAATTATTATTAAAAGATGCGAATCGAAGAAGCATTGCCTAAACCCGCATGGGTGTGTTCAAGAAAGGTTTTATCCTTTTTAAAGTAGTAAAAATAGCACTCACTTCGGACGTTGTTCATCGGAAATGGTTTAATTAAAAATTTTTTAATAGTTTCAACACTTTCCACTAAAAGTGGCTTCCGCAGTGGATTTTAAGTAATGACAATCAAAATAAAGCCTTATGGCTCCAGCCATAGAACGAAATTCTTTCTAGTAATGATATTAAAGATAGTTTCTGTTTAAGTTTTGTTTTATGTCCATGAAAAGTGTTAACCAACTTTAACAGGTTTCATTTTACGATTTTTCTCAGGACAGATGGGATCATACTGAAGGAAACGATTTTTCGGCCGAAATTAAACGTGGCAACCGAATTAAAATGTCCGTGAGAACGTAAAATCTATTAATCATTTTAAAATCTGACAAAGTAATTATTCACATAATCTTTAGCGCTTGTCGTTTAATTCGAGATATCCGTTTTTTCTTCTCTTTTCCTAAGTTTTTGTATTGTCTCTCTGGGACTTCCTTTCCTTATTAAAAGAATTTTCCATACTCAAAAATTATCAATGAACATCTTGATACTGGGGAGGGAATCAGTGACCTTTTTTTTTGCAGCCGGCCATAAAAAAAAGGTCTACTGATTTTTATGAAAAAAGAATGCAGACATTTGGAAATTATTACCCTCAATAATTTTAATGTGTGACCTAACGCAAGGTTAATTGTATTTACGTCTTGGAATTCAATCCCCTTTAATATATATTAAAACCATTCCTTTTTATTTTCGTCAATTTTTCCAAGAAAACTGTATTAAACAGATCTTGAATAAAGTTTCCACCTGGTTTGAGATTGAAGCGAGGTAAGCAAGAATTTTTTTTGTAAGATGTTAATCCTTCCCACAACCGCAGCTCATTTTTCAACAGCTTTTACGTAAAAGCAAAAAATAATATTACAAGTAAAACCATAACTAAACACCTTTTTAAATCTTTTCTCCCACCTTACTCTACACAAATAACATAACTCTTGTTTAAAAAAATCTTACGCAAACACCATAAATATCACCACCTCCAATACCCTCCCTTTTTAAGTACAATTCTCCCACCTGCACACACACATCATAATCCCTCTACTTCACCATGCATTTACAAGATCCCTTGCCCTAACTGTAATAGCTCTTATATTGGAAAAACTCTCATGATTTCCATCGCAGACAATATTAACACATATATGACTTACAGACAACCCCAACTCTGCCCTCACCATACATAGAGCCTCCCAAAACCAAACAATAGATATCACTCACATGACACTTATAATTAACATAGAACATCTACACCTTAGAAAACTTACCGAATCTTTCTGTATAACCAACACAAAAACTTTACAACAACAAAACGAGCTGCTAATTTGGATCCGATCTTAATATAACACATGATTAAACTCCACCTATTTTTTTTACAGAAAATTAATTATTTAATTACTATTATTAAATAGTTACTTTTGATTTTTTAAGATTCGTAATATATTAAATTTTAGTTAATTTTTGGGATTTTTATAATTTT
>JABUQX010001186.1:0-30000 GCA_015478945.1 Trachelipus rathkii
TAAAATATATATCATTTCTGCATATATATAAACCTCGCGTGCAACAAAAATTTAATGCCCATTCACCACTAACATATAATGTAAACCCTTTCACTTTTGACAATGTAGAGCTACGGGTTTGGTTTATCTTCGTCGCTCATACAGCCTAACTTCGACAGTGTATTAATACCTGATGTAGCCGCGATAGAACTCCACCTGTATGGGAACTCAATGGCCGATAATACAAGAACACCCCAAAAACCAATCATTACGAAATCCAGACAGAGGATCCGTTCATCCAGGAAATAAAATGCACAGCAAACACCACGACCACAACAGATCGAAAAACAAATCATCCTTATATTCATTGTACACGTCCAGTTAAGCGTGACAAACAACGAACCATACCTCTCACAACATATGAAAGCACAATACAGTGCAGAATAGATATTATATCAATATATCCGAGTACAATGGAATTATCCATACTAGCTCGAGGAACGACAGGAGTACCATTCTCAGACATAGACGAGCGTGACTCCTCACGCAATCACGGATCGGTAAACACACAAATTCGACAGTCAGTCGAAACCTTCGTCGGTCAGGGAAACTCGCAAGCCAATCGCTAAAGACCACCATCACGTCAGTCGGTCGCCCGGGGCCGAACGTCCGAACAAAGATGACAGATCCTCGAGGTCTGCAGTGCTCATTCGTGGATCGTTTCCAAAGCAGCGTACCAAGCGTACAACACAGGCTCCGTCAGATCAGGCATATAATACACTATAAATAATAATATAAATAATATACTAATTATATACTATAATATATAACATACCATTATATTATAATATATAATTATACACATACTACAATTATACATATAGAGATATCCTTATATATATAGTACATATATACACCTCTTACATATCATATGCCCCTCAATATACTTACATAGCACTACTACATTACGACATATATATACTACTATCATATAATATATACCGTATAATAGTATATTAATATATATATCAAAATATACTATATGCTATATATATAAATATATATATATATATAGCACTATATAACACCCCTCTCATTGAGCGGATACTCTAGTGCTACACGTCCCCAAACCTTGTTTTCAAAGGCATATCACCGCAACCACTCGCTTTGTTATACCTAATCTTACTTTCAATGCTCCTAAGCTACTTCTCGGTCCACTTCTTGTAAATAATCTTCATTCAAGGCTATCCACTAGCCAAAGTTTGCACCGTCCAAAGACCCCACCACCACCGCTCTAACCTCTTCGCCTAATCCATCCATCTTCCCACATTCCCGGATCTTGTGTATCTAGTCTCTTACGACTTACTTTCTTTCTCTCACTCTCTCCTCATAGAGACTACTTTCCACTTATACGGCCAGACTCCCAAGTCCTTTATCTAATACTTCTTGTTCCTCTGTTAATTCAATCTACCAAATATTCCATCCCATCTATTTTCGTACAAATACTTCATAGTAGGCTCTCAGCTAAGTATGACCAAAAGTAATCAATAAATGACTCTTGAACCATGACCATTATCAAACATATCAACTTAATTCCTCACAGATCCGAATAGGCGCTATCAACTAATTAATATAGTTATTATATACTATGATTATTTTGCAGAGATTATCATATATGAATGAGTTTGCATATGAATTGTCTGTTCTGTACTATATCCCACATAATCATTAGTCTCACATCCGAAAATACATATGCGTATATTCATCTGGAATCTCCATACACATTCTTACATATCAAGACCACTCGACAATTTATATGCTTTTTTAAACTAATTGTTCTAGGCACCAACCCTCATCATTCAATTTCAAAAATACCCTTGTAATTGTTTCTATCGATTTTTTTATTGACAAAATTACCATTGTTCAGTGCTTCCACTTTAAAATGTTGGGCATGCCTATGTTCCTTTTCATTCTTTCAACATCCTGGCTTTTTTTTTTTTTTATTTTTTTTTCGCGATTTTATAACGCGGTCCGAAAGCGAGCTTAATTCTTTCTT
This sequence comes from Trachelipus rathkii, assembly GCA_015478945.1. Lineage (NCBI taxonomy): Eukaryota > Metazoa > Arthropoda > Malacostraca > Isopoda > Trachelipodidae > Trachelipus > Trachelipus rathkii. The sequence continues at coordinate 2,036 of JABUQX010001186.1, forward strand.
GATAGTTTCTCATTCCATCCATTCTGTCTCTTACAATTGATGTAAATCATCCACATGGTAGCATTTCTGCCTTTTTGTTTACTGGAAGTTTTTCAGTCTAAACAAACATATTTGGCGTTTTTTTAATCCATCCAACCTGAATTTAGTTTCTTCCGCGCTGATATATCATCTGCCAAATCCTACTATTCATTTGTGCTCCATCTATGAGTTCAGTTCCACTTCCTCCTTTAATCCTCGGCGAGATAATATGCGAGCCTGAAATACTCATTTTGTGCTAAAGGATAGCTGTGTTGCATTGACGGGGTCAGGGGTATAGTACTGGTTCAGAAGCGGAATTAACTCTTACTGGTACCAGTATACGCGTGAGAAACTGTATCATTTTGAATTACCTGCTTGATTGCACAATACCTTTAATTCCCTCTACTGTTTTTTCGTTTGAATTCGGAGTTTTTAATTATATTTTTTTTCACTCTTCGAGTCGAAAACCTTTTTATTCTCTCTTCAAATGTGTTCCAATCCTCCCGATCCTCCACTTCCAGATATTCTATACATCCCGTTCCTGTCCCATGTTCTTAATTTCCACGACTATTTACCATGATGTGCTTGCAGTGCTCTCTTTCTTACCTTATTCATAACGCAGAATGACACACTTTTCTATCCCAACATATCCATTTCTATATCCGATAAAATAATCACTCTAATCACCTTTATCTGTTTCTCGGCCCTCTCTACTGACGCGATACAGCTATATAAATCCATATTAAGAAAAATGACGATTCTCTCTTCTTTCTTCTTTGTTCTTTTATAATTATTCTGAATTCCGTTCTCTAATGCACGTCCTCCAAACTTTTTACTCGCGTACCCTAACCACGAAAACTAATTCTAAGTTTGTACCCCCATAGGATATATATATATAATATAACTATATTATATATATACATTATAATATATAATATATAATATAACTATATAATATATATATATAAATATACTAATATATTATATATATACTATATATATATATATATATATATAATATATATATATTATAATATATATACTATATAATAATATATAATAATATATGTAATATATATATATATTAATAAATACTAATATATATATATTTTATATATATATTACGATATACATTATATATAGTATATCATATATATCTACATAATAATAATATAATATATATAATATAACATATATATATATATGAAACCGCGGACAAATTTAATGCATACCCGTAAAATATAATGTAAAACCTTTCATTTTCTTTGCACAAATCTGTAAGGCTATACTGGGTTGTTTTATTGGTCATACCTCTAACTTCAAAGTTTATTTACCGATATGTAGACTTCCACCGTGTATGGGAACTAAATGGCAGTAATAAAAAACACCAACAAATCACGAAACCGAAAGACTACGTTCATAGGCGAAAACAATGACTGGCAAAGCACCAACCATAAACTAATGAAACAAACCCTATTCTGTTTTTCGTAGCTTGAACAAAGACTGTCACAATGCAAAGACATCGTCAGAGAAGGATGGAAACAGTTTCATGGTGAGTTATCACACTGTCCGAAGCAGGCCATTCTCAGAGACCAGTGGCTCAGGCAATTCAGTGTAAACAAAATCGACCTTCAGTACGAAAACCCTTCGATCTTTCAGGAAACTGCGCCAGCAATCGTAGACGACCATGGTTCTAGGTTCGCCGACTGGCGAACGTTAACCGAGAGAGGATTGATCACATCCTCTTGTCGGAATGCTTAACGTATCGTTTCCACCCCCCCCCCCCCCCCCCCCCCCCCCCTAACAAAGCACAAGCTATCAACCACAGGGCTCCGTTGAGTCAGATCACTAATATATAACTATATAAAATACTAGTATAGTATATATATAGTATAACTAAAAAACACTATATATATCATTAATATATATATATGTATATATAATTGTATTATACTATATATATATAATCAAACATAGAATAATAAATTACAATAATATAAATAAACAAATATAAATAAATAAATAAATAAACTAATATATATTATATAATTGACTAATCAACAATAATATATATAATAAATATATATATATATATTAATATATATATATATATTATACATATAAATTATATAATATATACTATATATACGTATATTATAAATATAATATAAATACTATACTATACTATATATACTAGGTATATATATAATACTATATACCACGTAATCATTAAAAAATCTTATGTCCAAAGTAGCAAAATGTATTGCCACAATATCAATACTTTGATTTATTTTTAGCTTTTTAAATAATTTTTTTTTAACAATAAACACATAAATACACATCATTCATTTTTAATAAATATTTTATGGAAATTAAAACGGTAATTGTGTTATTCTTTACGGTTCGACTAACCAAAACTAAGTTTAACTATATGTTTGAAACAAAAAATTATCCAGTAACCTAAGATTACCAAAAATAATAATCATAATCTAAAGTTCTAACTAACAACACTATATATATTAATTATTATTATTATTATATTATATTAGGATTATCTAAATATATATTATTATGATTATATTATATTAATATATTATATGATACCATATATTATATAATATTAATTTTTGTTCTTTTTTTTTTTACTATTATACCTTATATTTCAATCTCTAAATTTAATTTCAAATTCTTCTTCCTTCTTTATTATTTATTATATTTATATTTATTTAAGGTTATTAAGGTATTTTCTCGTTTTGAATTTTAAATTTTAAATAATTTAATTTCAATTTTAAAGTTTATTGTATTCTATATTATATATTTATATTATGTTAATATTATATCATAATATTAATTCTTAATTAATTTATTCTTTAATTTCCTTATATTATTATATCATTATTATCATTATATATTATATCTCGAACCCGTGCACCTGACCTCCTTCATTATATTAAATATTAACTATTATATTATTATTCATATTATTATATAATTATTATATATTATCTAATATTATTATTATATATTATTATTATATATACTTCATTATTATAATTTATATCTAAATATAGAGCTTATTATCTATTATTATTTTCATAATTATTTAATATATTAATTAAATATATTAAATCATTTATTATAACATTATGAATGCATTTATATAATATCATAATATATTATTATTAATAAATTTAATTTAATTTTAATTTTTATTTTAAATTATATTTTTTATAATTTTATTTACTTTTTACATCTTTAAAATTGATAAATTTGTAATGAATTTTAAAATTTTAAATTTTATAATTATCATTGATGTAACCAATTATTTTTTTATTTATCTTTATTTTCAATATATAATTTTATTTTATTTTTATCTAGTATGTATATATATTAATATTATTATCTATTATTTATTATTATATTCATAGATTCATTATTAATTACTTATTATTAATTATATTATTATTATTATTAGTATTTTAATTATTATTGCTATTAAGTATATTATATTATTATATTATTATTATTATTAATTATATTACATTACTTATTATTATTCATGATCTATTATTATTGATTATTATGATTATTTCCTCATTATTATATTATTATTATTATTATTATTATTATTATGTTTATTATTATTATTATTATTATTATTAGTAAGTATTTACTATTATTAATTATTATATTATATATATTATGATATTATGATCTATAGAATATATAAGAATTAATTAATTAGTATTACTTATATATTAATTATTATTATTATTATATTATTATTTATTATTATTATCATATTAATTATCTATTATTATAATTATTATATGATTATATAATATATTATTATATTATATAATCATTCATATCAATATCATTATATTTATTATTATTACTTAATTATTTTTTATTATTAATATTATATCTATTATTATATATATTATTATATTATATTATAATTTATTATTGTTATTTATTATTAATTTCTATTTTTAATTCTCTTTAATTAAGATTTTAACTTATTTGTTTTCTTTTTTTTTTATTTTTTTTAATTTTTTTTTTTTGTAATTTAATTTAAGTTTTAATTTTAAATCATCTTTTACTTTTTTTATTTTACCTTTATATTTTTTTTATTATATATATATTATTATTATTATATTATATATTATTATTATATTATTAACTTATTATTTCATTACTATTAATATATATATTATTATAATTATTATTATTATTATATTATTAATTATATATTATTATATTATTATTATTATATTATTATTAGATTATTATCATTCATTAAATTTTATTATTCATTATGATTATTATATATTATATATGTATATTATTATTATATTATATTATTTATTATTATCATTATTATTATTATTATTATTATTATTATATCTACTTATTCATTATTATTATTGCATTATTATTATTAACGCAATCATAGTATGAAACACTTTAATTAAAATAAACTAGAGGAAAAAACTAAATTCTGAACATCATCTTAAAGAAAGTGAGTCTAAACGTTCAGAACCTTTCAAATTTTTATGTCTTTCAATTTAATTTGCTTCTCACCTACAAATGTTATTGCCTGATATTTTATTTGATTACTATATTTTTAAACATTCCATAAAATAAATTAATTTTACATGACATGCATGAAAGCTACGTGATTATCATTTGCTTGTTCAATATCTTCTGAATAATGATTCGTTAATTGCATGTATTGACAACAGTATATACATACTAATATATATATTACATATTAAATATTATACGTTATATATCATATATTATTATATATATTAGATATATTATTACTTATATATATTATTTACATATATATATATAGTATTCATATATATATATTAATAATTTGTTAATATAATATTATTATCATATTAGCTAGGTATAGAGTTAGAATGATATATAATAACACAATTTATATTAAATTTATAACTTATAGCGTCATACATATATATATATAATATAGGTAGTTATATACTATAACTATATATAGATATATATTACATACTATATATAATACATATAGAAACCTTATATCAATTGATTATTATGCCTTAAGCTGTAGTCACCTATAAATACTATATCATAATAACAGCTCTCGAGTTACTCTAGACTACTCGTCCCCTTAAACCCTGGTCAAGCATTATGCATCGCCACACTCCAGTCTTAGTACCAATGTTATTACCTCTATCTCCCTATGCAGGCTAACCTCTCTACCGGCTCGATCATCTTGCCACAGAGAAATCTTTAATCAGTAGTCAGACTACGTCAAAGTTTCACCATCACACCACCGGCTCCTACTCTCCCTGACAATCATCCATCTTGCCATCACTTCCCAGATTTGATTTGAGGTCTCTGGTTATACTTATTCTTATCGCTCCTCCTCTCCTCTCTCCTCTCCCCTCTCCTCTCGTCTCTCTCTCTCTCCTCTCCTCTCTCTCTCGTCTTCTCTCTCTCTCTCTTCTCTGCCTCTACTACGAGGACTACATTCCAATTATAAGACTTCCCAACTTCTCTTTATTAAATTATTCTATTCTGTCTGTTTTGTTTAATTAATCTACAACTCAATCCCAGTCTATATTTGGTACCAAATCAGATCAGGAGTATTCAAAACAAAATAATTAATCTAATTAACCATATCAACTATGCAGTTGAGTTTATAATCCAGTATATATTAGGGGTACCTCACGTACTTTTATATAAATTGCAGAGGGCTATATAATGAATGACCTCTTTGTAAAGAATTCTGAATCGTCTGTATTATAGTCCCACATGTAGCGGATGTTCTCCCATTCCAGAAAATTAATAAGGGGAAATCTCAAATGTAATCCTCTAACACATCGTTTATGATTCAGAGCATCGCGACTCCGTTTGAATTAGCCTTAAACTCATCATTAATTTCAAAAAATTACCCTGTAATGTTTCTATCATTTTTCTTTATTACAAAACCAGTGCTCATATCTATCCACTAAAAATGTTGGCATGTCTATGTTCTTCCCATCCTTTCACAACAGTTTTTTTTTTTTCTCTTAAAGATTTCCTTTAAAAATCTTAGTTATACTTCTTTGCTAGGTTTTTCTCATTCCATCTCATTCTGTGTTCCTTTAAATTGATGTTAAATCAGGAGTTATCATTGCCTTTTTGTTATTGAATTGTTCCACGCGCTTACAAATCTCATTGTTTTTTAGACCATCCACGAATTAGTCTTTCTTTTCCTTTCTATATATTCGCAAATCCTAAAACTTCCATTTGTGCTCTTACTATGTGTTGCATTCCCATTCCTCCTTTATCTCCGATGTATATGCAGCTAATTACCTGATTTGAAATTAGTTTGTCATGGAGGATATTCCTGATATGTCTTTAGAGTTATTTAAATCATGCTACTACCAGTCTACAATTCCAAAACTGTATCTTACCGGCATTGCCAATACCTTAATTCCCTCTCTATTTTTCTAATGTTCTATTATTTTTTCACTCTTGAGATGCTGAGCTTTTTATTCTCTTCAATAATTGTTTTCAATCCTGTCCGATTCTTCCACTCCAGAGAATTTGTAAGTTCCTTCCTGTTCCAGTTAATCTGTGCAATATATTCCATCGCTATTACCATGATGTTTTCATCATGTATCTTTCTACCATTGTTCATAACGAAGAATGCACACTTTTATTCTAGCCCAAGATCATTCTGATATCCCGTATCGAAAAAAATCACTAACAACTGTTTCGTTTCTCGAGCCCCTCCTCCTCTACTGCGCATACAACTTTTATATCATCCATATAGAAAGTAAAGGTGAGAAATTCCTCTTTTCTTCTCTCTTCTCTTTATTCTCACGTCTGAATCCGTTCTTAAGTTAATGATCAGTCCGTACATTAAAAGCGTAAGGCGACAATACATATAAAAAAAGGAAACAAGGAGTCCCCTGAAACAATCCCTCTGCACTTTTACGCTTTAATTTCATATCCTTCTCTCTGTGGAATTTAATATCTTTCACATTTCCTATTACCTTTTACATGAATCTCTTAGTTTTCTCTCAGAAACTTTGTAGATGCTCCGTATTCCTTCATCCATGAATGGTCGATACCACTTATCATAATCTTATGTCGTAGTCAAATCCATGTCATGCACAAATTCCTTTGCCCTTTCCAAACTATTTTCAAGTTCACCATTTATTTATCATTAGCTTGTCCTTCTGTCAGCCTAAGCTTGCTTCTTACCTACATCCCACTTTTTCTCCTTCACCAATATGTTTACTTTACTACATGTTTGCATAAACCTTGAGTGTAGAACTCCTGTAACACGCTTGTAGGTTGTCGGAAGCATGTAAAGTCGATACCTTGCTAGCGCATCTCTTGGTCTCGTATTTTTTGGATAAGCTGTGTTTCACCCTTTATGAAACAACCATGATGTTCCCTCTCCCAATCCATTATTTATTAAGCACATTCTGTTAGGGCTTGATTAATGATGTTAGTTTTTTTTAGCCAAATGCTGACCGTCCGTTCCAGCTCTGCCTTTCCATATTATTATATGGTTGAATTAAATCCCTTCCTACTTCCTTAATTACCAATTTTTCTGAAAGTCCATATCTAATAGATGTTATTCCGGGCTCATTTTCTAAATATTCTCAACTCAATTGAGCATTACAATATGCGCACAACTCTCGTATAATTTTTCCAAAATTCACCTCCTCCCCCTGTGCATCAGTAAACTATACTTAGTGTCGTACCTCTCTATAAAATTACCTGCATCTTCTTGAACAGTTTTTCATTCTCAATTTTTTTCTTTCTCTATTTTCAATCTCTTTCTTTTTGCCGCTAAAGTAGTTTTCTTCTCATAAGAAGCGGTGTTAGTTGTCCCCGTGCTGGATCCCCCTATTTACTATAACTTTTGTTGTTTTTTCTTGTCTTTGCTTTCAACCATTATTTCCCCTCTGAGAATTTGAGCATAGCCAATTTTCTTAATGAAGATATTTATTGTATTTGAAGTCCGTTAAACTCCGAAGCTGACTGCTTCCACCCCTACCATAATGGTGAAAAACCTTATCTAATGGCTCATCTCTAATTTCTTCCTCACTCGTAAGGATTCGTATCGAGTGTACTCCACTTTTCCCTTCACACAATGTGAATTATTTTCATTCCCTGCATTGCAGCTTTCTTTGATTTTATTACTTTGTTCTTTTATTCTCTTCAACTCGTACTAATATTAATCCCTAATTTGTTCATCTTTTCTTCTATTATCTTCGCTCTATCTTTTTAATCTAATGGAGTCCTCAATTATTTCTCTTCACAATATTATCTGGACTCTCCGATTCTTCTCTCTTTTCCGATTTCAGAGAATTAGGCAAAATACTTTCTCTATTTCTTAAATTTGTGCGCTTTGGTGTCGATGACGTCACGAGAGTTTTACCTCCTTCCTTTTATTCTTTCTAATCCTCTCTGTTAGGCAATTGTCGCTGAAATCTTTCTTCAACGTCGATGACACTTCCATCCCTTGAATTACAAATGAATCCTACTGCATTATTAGTTTGTTGAGATCTTTCTTCCATCTTCACAGTTGAAGTTTTGAAACTATGTCCATAAAAATCATTTCACCTTGTTCTAAGGTGTTTTCAACCATGTACTTCCAGAAAATTCACTCTTTATCTTTTCAATGCAACTGAATCCGCCAATGCAGAACGCGCGCAGAAGAGCGTGCTGGCTGAAAACATTTCCAGCTGCCACCTCTCAACCCTCGTCATTTATTCTCCTACATCCCTTTCTTCATTTCCCATATACTTAAAAATTCTCCCAACTCACTTATCTTATCAACATCCAAATTTCCTAGTTACCATTTGTATTTGTAATCTAACTGTAACTATTTTATATAAAGCGATGGTATAAATCGAAGCTTCCGGGAATATCGATTTTGTTTCTGTCAGTCGACAAATCTCAATCCTAACATTTCTTCGCATCTCTTCCAAGGAATGCCCTTGGGAATCTTGCCTTGGACTAAGAACACCAATAAAATCTCACCCATTTTTCCATCACCACCAGTCCATTCTTTCTCGCTCCCTATACCGACTAAGGTTCTGTCCGCTTATGAGTATCTGCGGTCTGTCTTCTTCAGATGGTTACTGGCTTCCTCGGCAAGCAACAACACATCTCGGAAGGCTGATACTTCGCTGTCGCTTTAAATGCTTTCGGACATTGCTCCATACGTTTTAAGCATGATAGTAACAGACGATCGTCTGTTCAGATCAGCCTCGATCAAAGACCGCACTCCCCATCCCCCTATATATCCCACCCTGTTAAAAGAGCGCAGCCCGCACCTATTCGGGTCTCTTCATCCGATCTGTCCCTGTCTACCATAATGTCCTTTCATTAGACTACCACATGGTTATTACCACTTCTTGCTAACTTTGTACGCTCCCCAATACCTGCACCGAACACCATGGCCCTTCCTTATCACAAACTAATCCAACTGTGACAAGACAAAACATCCCCCACCCAGAGAACATTCCTGCGGAGATACTCCCCCACCAACGTAAGTCAGTTACTCCGTGGGGAATTATGTGCTGTGTTTCGTCCTGCGTGTGTTTTTCTTTTTTCTGATTTTCTGTCTGACGTGGATTTTTGAAATCTTTCTTGTGAGGTATTAGCATCATTGGGAACAATGAGAAATGACCACAAAAATTAATGACAGAATGGGAAGGCTTGGCTCGCGGATCGTTCAACATGAAAATGACAAACGCAGAACGTTTCATAATCTTGCCCTTGAAATAGGATATATAATCATAATCTCAATATTCTATAATTGTTCGATATCTTTCCTATCTGAACGGAACTAATGTGCAAATCTACGGTATTTGAAAGTCTTAAAATATGATAATATCTTTCAAACTAATATACAAATTTGGTAGGGGCTCCTTTTATACCTAACAGCTTTTCAACGCTTCACACGGAAAAGTTTAAAAATTTCAAATATCTTCCCCATGAAACAGAAGCATACAAAACGGCTTGCGTATACACGTCCCCATCTAAATAAATAACAAATAAAGTATCTAAACAAATATTATGTTAAAAACCTTCCTATATTTGAATGCGGAGAGTGGCTCTTAAAAGAAACTCTCGACCACTTCTACTTTCATACCATCCACCCCCTACATAAGATAATTTTATAGCCCAGGATTGACTTTGTCACACAAATGTGAGTTGTTACGAGTCAAATTCTACATACAAGTTTTTCTCATATCTTGGAGCAATTTTAGTTTAAAACACTGTACAAAGTCAAGTCTTGAATGGCTTTCAAAAACAGCAAGCTCTACTATTTACTCAAACTAACTTTCTCAAACAATTCAAGCCAGCAATGCCCTTTATATAAAAATTAATATTCAGAATAGTTAGCGCAAACTTATCGAAGAGTTAAGAACGATACGAGTTTAGTAAATTATAATAAGGTTACTTGCCATTAACTATATTAAAGACTGTCCTTTATATTCACTAATATACTAAAATTACTATTCCTTTTTATATTAAAATTACAATTCTTTATTTGTTTTTGCTCTTAATTTACATTTTCTATTTGCTAATTATGTATTTTTATTTTTCAGTGAGTGTGACTCTAGTAGAATCAGTGTGTGAATGGGTAGTGGAAGGCTGTGAGCGACTGAGTCATTTATGGTGGCGGACGTGCTCCGAAGGCAATGAATCGTCCAACTCGAGTGACGAAGATAGACATAGAGCTCTTAGATCTTTATTATTAGGCGCCGCTGCTCGCGCAACTCATGCCTTATCTCCATTAACTGCCCCTTCTTCTTTGTCTCCCCCAATGATGCCTTCACACACCCACGGATTGCAAAGTGATAACAAAGATCCTAGAGTGGTAGCAATGATGCAACAGTACACGGATATGTTGGTCAATATGGTACAGCAGAAGATGGCTCAGCAACAGCCTCCGCCTTCAGGACCTGCTTGAGTATTGATATCCCATTTGTTTATGAGAACATGTCATAACTTTGGAAGTTGTACTTTACTTACTACTGTCAAGTAGTTTTTTACTCACAAGCATTATTGTGCAATCATAAGTGTTACATCACCACCACACGTCGTAATAATGTCAAATTTTCTATTCTTTTCTCCTAACCTCAAATATTGTTAAATCCTCTCAGGCCTACTCTGTAGATGAATGGAAATTACTGCCAAATGACATCCGAGATAATTTTTAAATATATATAAGTTTCAGCTGGAAAGTATTAAAGTGTTTCTGGAAGCAATATTTAATATACAATTAGTTTTTAAGTACTCTTTTGTTTCCAGCCGTCTTATTATCTTTGATTATTATTATATTTAATATGAATTAAAGTTTCCATTACCAGTTAAGTTATTGCTTGTTTCATGGTACTATAATTAAGTGTTTCATATAAATATTAAAAGTCAAATTAATTATCTAAGGTAGTGAGCTTTTATACTTTATTTACTCGTGAGATATATTTATATTTTTAATTATATATTTAATTATTATTATATATTATTTATTAATTATATTAATATATTATTATTATATTATATATTATTTATATTATTATTATTATTAATAGTTAATATATATATATCAGATTTGCGCAACGAGATTAGAGGAGATGGATACAAAATTATATATTTAATGAAAAGCTTGTATTTATATGCACGTTTATGGAGGGTTATTAAGTGCGTAGGAAATTTAGGAAGAAGAGTTACAACAATTCCTAATATGATAACCGCCCATTTTATTATTAATATAAGCGAGGGTATTAGGAGGAGATAAAATTGGGATATATCTAGTTTATAGATAACTAGGGAAAGTAAATTTCTTTTAATTTATTTTGTAGTGGTTTTATTTAGTTTTGCATTTTATTCATTATGCGGATTTTTAATCATTTAATTGGATCGAAAAGAGTGTAAATGATCTATTTTTTGGAGCAATGAGAGGATGCTTTTTTATTAAGTGTCGTTCTATGACGCATTTTTGTCTCGCGTTCAGATACAAATGTCTGCTTAGCTGACACTTGCATATATATGCATTGATTGGGGCATAACGACGCATGAAGTTGCGGGAGGTAGATAGGATTTTTTTACACTATTGTATTTAGGTTATGGATTTTCAACATTCGTGCAATAGACGTATAATAGGATTAATATCGAACATTGGGTCGGTGTTAATAGTAGGAACTACAAATGTGCGGGGTCTCGGAAGAGTCAGTAACTGGCTGTAATATATGAAAGTCAAATAGTTGTATCGTTATGATACAATTATGTGTGATATTGCGTAGTGTATGGACATCTAAATAGGGGATAGTGTTAGTAAAAGTTGTTATTTAAATTATCTCATTTGCACAAGGACTAGCGCGAGGATGTAGACCGTGGTAGTTGTGTCGCTGTAATGATCTCCACTTGACAGAGGCGAGAGCTGATAAATATAGAAATGGATCTTGATAGTCATTATATGAAAGAGATTATTAGATGAGTAGAGTGGTGATCAGGGATATATAGAGTTTATAGAATAATTGATGAGAGATAATGGAATGAGAGTAGGTAGGCTTCACCTAATCAGTCATATTATTATATAATATTGAAGGAATGATTTGTAGTTTGTGTAAGGTGAATTGAAGAGAGTTTGAGAAATAGGTACTAGTAGAGAGATATTGGTAGTGAGATGATTAGTATGTGATAAAGAAAGGGTTTGGAAAGTAAAACCGTAGATAAGAGTAAGAGGTTTATGGTTGTGAAGTGATAGTGAAATATAGAACCTCAAGTGTAAGATTATTATTATCTTTATCTGTATGAAACTATAATATGACATTACACTGAATATTATTATAAAGATAATTATTTATAGTGTTATATATAATTGAATTGTAAATATGTAAAAATAGGTGAGAGCGGCATGTTAATGCTTATATAGTGTTTCGAATGGAACATTATATATGTGGAATCGCAGTGTCACACTTCAATAGATGATGGTACTGTAGTGAGCCAGTTAAATACGTATTGGTAGCATGATAAAATAAGGACTAAGTGTTGAGTGCGCATGGGTCTTGCATGAGGGTCATGTTGATTACTACGTGTTAATGTTAATATTATATACTGATATAGTTAGGTAACTTATTTAGGTCTGGATAAGAGCTGATAGATCTATAATATAACAATATAATGGTTTCATAATGGCAAATCTTAGTTTGGACGTGTATTATTATTTTGTGAGAATAAGTAAATGATAAAATTAGGAGGAATGATACGAGTATTTAGAGAGTTGTTATGGTAGTGGAGATTATGGGGGTAATAATATGTAGAATAATAAATGATAAGTATAACTTATTGGAGTGGTTATAGGTATTTCAATGATATGTGAAGTAAGATTGATTGACAGACGGTTAACGGTATATATATATTAATAACGGAATAATATTAATATATATAATTATATATATATATTATTATAGTGGTACGTGTGTTGGGAATCGACCCGGAATGGGAGACAAGAAGAATAAGTGGATTAATGAGTCAAAAAATAGGAATGCTAGAAGAGAAAAATGTGAGTTATTGGCAGAGCGAAAGATAGAATAAAGGTGTATACAGTATATGATGATGAATTGAGTGGGTTTTGTAGTAAGGAAGGATATGTAGTATGTCGCCCACTTCTTAGGGCTAAGAAATTAGTAAACTCCACTATATGATCAGTAAGAGGTGATATTACATAGTTATGACGGGTTCAAATATTCAGCGGTATCCGGTGTAAAGACCTACAAGAGGGCCAAAGTTGTGAGGGTATTGGATATTCTTCGAGCTCACTGCGAGACAGTTCCTTAGGAGAGTTTCATTACTACCTTAATTGGTATTACATATAATAAGGTAGGGGCGGTAAATATAGGCTGGCTTTCATATTCTACTTGCCGAGTATTATCATATTTCTTACTCTAAATTTTATTTAATGCTTATCACGTATACTGTTACGCATATAACTTAGCCTATCCAGTCTTGTAGGAGATAGATGGGTGGTGATTAGTAGATATATAATAAGTATAATGATTAGATTATATGAATAATAATTATAATGATATTAATAATTATATAAATATTAATATATATATTTAATATATATTAAGTTAATTATATATATATTAATATATTATCATTCAGATTCCAACTAAATAATTCATTCATTTTTTATTTCTAGTAAAAAATTAAAGTCATTATTAGTTATTATAATTATTACTTTATATATTTTATTTTCGAAACATTACTGATTTAGTATATAAATAATCAAATTATAAATATTAAATAAGATTTTATTATCATAATTAAATTATAATATAATAATAATAATATTGGGGGATTGTTAAAATTATGGTTTTAAAATAAATAAATTTTAACTTTATTATTTGTTAATTTTTATTATGTATTATATATATATTACATTTTCTTTGGACTATTCCTGTTATTAACCGAAAATTTCAATGCTACATCAGGTGAGCAACAAACCAAACAAGCAATATGTACCATATATTATATAACATTGTGATGGTAATGTACATAAGATGCGAGGTAGATCATTGCGTGAGAGTAACTATTCTATATAATGTGATTAAATCTGGTGGAAAAATACCAAAAAATTTGTTACCAAACAAAATTATGTTATAGACTGATACTTTATCCAAAGCTTTATTGTTTCTTCTCTTTCTTATGAATTCAAGATATCCAAATAATGCTCAATATATACTCAATTTAGTGATTCTCAAACATTACAGTATATCGATTTCCATATTCTTGACTATAGTACGCTTTACACATTATTTTTGAATTGATACAGCTGACGATTTTTATGCTTTTAATACATCAATGTCTGTCATGCCTGCTGCATTGATGTATTCTTCTAATGTAATAAGTGAACGAACATCCATATAAAAGGTGAAATATAGATACACTCAATAGTCCGTGAATTCGGAAAGCATCTTAGGCTCAAGCTCCTCAGTGATATGTATATCGAGAAAACTATTCCTAGAGTAACACGTGGCTCTGATTGTACCTTTGCTAACATGTGTAATTCAATTCCCATGGCCCTCACGATGTAATACATCCTCTTTGCCTCGACATTGAGATCCCCTTTTGTAGCTGTATTTGTATTAACACATAAGTGGTGAGCACTTGAGACTACACTCAATGCAGCTGATCATATAACTATGTTGAGAATTTGTTTGTAAACATTGATTAACCCTGAAATTTATCCAACAGCTTTATTTGATTTCATAATCTACTTTCTTATATAAATATATGTGTTTATTCTAACTTTACTTGTTATTTAGTGAGACCATAATATATTTTTATATTATGAGCCTTAATAAGAATAATATTCTCGGAGGACACAATATAATAATTTATATATATATATATTATATATATATATATATATATTAATATATATATTAATATTAAAAAATTAATATTATTAAATATATATAATATATAATATATATATATACTATATTATAATATATAATTATAATATTATATTAATTATATATAATAATATATATTATTGAGTTGAAGGCGTTTCACTATTTATGAAAAAAAGCGCCATTAATATTATATATATAATTATAATTATATATATTATATTAATATATATATATTATATATCAGTACTTGGACCAATATTTTTATCCCAGAACCTAGGTGAGTAATTGGTATGTCAGCAATACATGCACCAGAATAATCGAGGCATGTTTATTGGTAAACATTTGTAACACTACTAATTAGTCCGACCTTAAGTCACCTCTTAACGAGACGTAGTGACATAACTCTCAGTTGTGGAAACTCTTTCTCTCACCACATTCGATATATATATTATTATTATATATAATATAATATTATTAATTATTAATATATATTATATATTAATATATATATAAATATATAAGGTAAGATATATATATAATATAGTATATTATATATATATATTATAATATATATATATATATTAAATATATATATATATTAATATAATTATATATATATTAAATTAATTATATATATAATATTAATATTATATTATATATATAGTATTAATTAATAATATATGTTATGATTACGTTATATCTTGCAAAATGGAAATAATTTTTTATACCAGTATTTAATGTTATTTAGAAAATTTTTATAGCTTAATCATAGTATAATGAGAAGAAATGAGTTACAATTTTACTATCTAGTGCTGAACGGACTTATACGGATATAATTCACTTTATTATAGCTCTAAACATAAATGAATTTTCTTGTAATATTATTTTACCATATTAGTATAATCTTTCCGGAGTATTTACTCATTTTGATCACTATTTAAATTAAATAGAGGTTCAATTTAGTATAATTATATAAATAATCCTTTTGGATGTTAAATGTCATAGATCCAAGGATGTATATTAATAATATTTTATTAATTTTAATATTTATACATTATCTAATTTATTATTTATATGCCTAATATGTAGATGAATAACTTGATATTTGAAATGTTGTAAGGTCCGGTTGTTGGCGAGTTTTTAAAGATTTTTTTTTATAAGAATGTGTCTCTTGACACATAAAAAACAAAAACTACTCTATTTCCATAACACCAAAATGAATTAAAAGTACCCTCGCTAACTCCAAATAGAGGTTCTCTCACAGATCTTCTATATAGTGTTATTCTTATTTCAAAGATCTCTTAAGCAATCACTTGTGGGCACCGGTTTTCTCTGAACTATAAGAATGTTATTGTAAAGATATGCCAACAAATATGTGAATCTATGTAAAAATTATGGATAAATAAAAAAAAATAGTTCCCAAGAGTACCGGGTCAGTTTTTTTTTTAGAACGCTAAATCTTAAGTTATTGAGTCTTACTTACTTTTAAAGTGTTTCCGTTAACTTATTCCACAGATCTAATAAATCATCCCTTTGTTTTTATTTTTATTTAAGGAATAAAAAAAAAATTTGTGCCAAATAATACGTTGCATAGCTATTTCTCAGCTACTGAATTGAGTGTCTACCAATCAAAACATTATTGTTCTACTAGCGCCTATATATTAATTATATTTTTATTTTTTTTTTTATAATTGCATATGATAATATTTCAACGGTATATTATAAATGGTAAAATCGTTTCTTGTCTCCAAGATTATATCATTTATTATTACCATTTTTTATTTTTAGTAAATATATCTCATTACTATAAATTAAAGTGTATATATTATCAAAAGAGCTTAAGTATCTAACTGGTTTTTAGACATTTTTAGCCTTATTTTAGTTAATTAATTTGTATTTATGTGTAATTCTAATTGCATGTTGTAAATACTAACTGACTTTTATCAGACACTAATTAATAAATTGTATTATATATTTAATATAATGATTATATATAATATATTTATAATTAAATTAATTATATAACTATATATAAGTATATAGTATATATTAATATTAATAGTAGTATATATATATATAATATATATAATAATATATAATAATAATTACTATATATAATTAATAATATATTATAATATATAAAGGTTAATATATATATACTAATATAATTATATATCTGACTATATTCACTATTATTTATAATATTAACTAAATAAATTTAAATTTTGTCTCGAAATTTTCTAGTTAAAACAACAAGTGTGAGATTTGTTAATGTTTCAGCTAAGGCACTTAATAGATTATTAAATAATCTATTTATTAATTAAATACATAGAGTATAGATTATATAAATAATAATAATATCTATCATATACATAATCAGCCTCGGTGGCGCAGAGATATGTTATTAAGAGTATATAATACGTCCTGCCCTACTCTCTTAAATTCTAAGCTAGAGATGCAGCGCTAGGATAAAAATTTCTCATACATAAATCAGTTATATGAGCGGTGGTGACTCGTATCACCAAACAGAAGTTGCCTATAGTAATTAAACAATCTCGAGCTAATTGATAGAGAGAACATACGTTTGGTGCCTGGGTCCTGATGGGAATAATTTGCCAGAGGACTTAAAGATTAGATTTCTCTCTCTGTGGTCCCCTGCTACGATATGATTATAAACCTCGTAAATGGCTAATTAAGTGCGATATTTAACTAGTAGAGGTTTTATTATTAATGAGGTAGTTTAATACATTAATTATATTATAACGCAAAAATTTTTAGAGATATTCATGAAAAATAGCTATATAGTACCGCCAGATTCTATAACACCATTTACCATATTAATATATATTAATTAATAATATATATATTATATATAATATATTATATATATATATATATAGTATAATTAAAATATATATTAAAATTAATTGTAATATTATTATATAATATATTATATATATATATATAATAATATATATCCTTATAAAATTTTTTTTATAGTAAATAACCAAATTAACTTTATTTAAATATAATATATATTAGTTTTAAATATGACGAATTCTCGATATTAATAAATATAATATATATATTAGTAATAAATAAGTACAATAATTATATCATTAAGCAGTACTCAAGGGTCTTCTTTCACACATATATGACTCAAAAAGCTCTTAGACTAAATTGATACTATTATTATTAACAGATTCAAAAACTTTTTGTCTAACAGAGTTTAAATTGAAAGCAAGATAGCTGGATTGTTGACATTGTTAAGATTAAGTGTTACTATACATTTTTTGTTTAAAAAAGTGGAGTGAGGTTTTAATAAAGAACTTAATTGATTATTATAATTGTAGTTATTATTGATATATTGGAAGTCACTCTTTATTTTAACACATAGGCAAACAGTCGTTAAAATGGCTCTAAGAGTAATCGTATTTATATACTAACAAGTAAGTGATTATATAAAATGCTTTTATATTAGGGAATTATTTAAATTATTTTGGATCATAATATTTATGATTAATTATTATAGTGATATCTTACATGCATTGTATTAAAATATGATGCTGAAGGATTATATATTTCACTTGTGGGTTTGCAATATACTATATAGGGTTAAATATGACATTTTTGGGAGCAATTCATATGAAGAAATGCAAAACTAAATATTACGTTTTTGACATATTTATGTAAATATCATGTTAATTATATAATTACCAAATTGATAAAATAGATTTTACGTATATGTTATAGGTACTGGCATGTGATTCTTCATTTTACCTAATTATCTGGGTGACCCATAAAACAGGAAAACGGATCTTCAACTCAACGCAGATCAAGGGAGATGAAGGAATATGAATACGCAAATTTTGGAGATGACGTAACTATGTTCTAGAGTAAAATAATGTCATTTTGACTCTATAACTACATAAGGATCAACAATTACTAGGGCGAAGGACTTTGCATCATGGTAATTATATAGAATTTTTGAAACTCAATTTACTGATGTATCTCTTAGGAGCTATTAGTGTGAGATAGCAATAGGCGAAATTCACACTTTTAATGTCATTTAGTATGTTCATTAGAGTTTATTCATGGTTAATGAATAAATTCTCTCAGTTTATAATAAAAGCACTTAAAAACTAACCATCAGAGTCAGAATTTCGCACATCGAAAAGAGGTTTATGCAACATGACTCTTGTCTTATATCTAGAGAAGGTGCACACTACACACATTTTTAGTGCGGTAGAGCTTCTGTACACCTCGCTGGTTTATACGGATTTTGCTTGCGTAGAAACTCGGCTTTTAGTTCCCGCCTACTACGAGTTTTCTGAGAATAAGGTAAACTTTTTATTAAATATATATTTATTTCTTTTATTAGAGGATATTAATTCGATGTTCATATACAATGATTTATTATAAGGGAATAGATCGGTTTTTGACTCAAAATAATCTAAGATAAAATTGTGTCGATTTTATTTTTATTGAATTGTTGGGATACTTTCGGGATAATTTCTGGTTTTTTCTCCGAGTCTATAGGATTCTGTTCCAAACATTGTTTGTATACAAGTTACAAATATTGGGCAGAAAAGTAACTGGTTGTACAATAGCAACAACTGAACTCAGAGAAATTTGGAGAGATTTTGGATTGGAATTAAACGCAGGTGCAGAAAAAAGGATACTATTTATATATTTATGATTTATTATTTAATAATATCTTTAAATTTAAGTAACAATACTGATTACAAATACTCTAAGTGCGAATAACTCTCACATTAACTACTTAGTATTTATTTTATAGCCTTAGAAAAAATATATGTTATTAGTTGTCACATTAATTTCGAGTTATATCTATATTTCGTACAATGTAATTATTAGATAAAATTTAAAAATTCGTACGTATCATCATGGTTAATCTTATAATAATTTAGACTTATATTCAATATTAATATTAAATTTATATTCAAGTAATTATAAAGTCACCTGTTTTTTTATCACTATAGTTTATTATTATAGATTATGGTTTTGATCGATTTTATTGAATTTATTGCCAAACGCCAGTATAGGTGGACATGCTACATTAATATAGTTTTTATATATATACATCGAAATTTACGTAATGTATCAATTTGCAACGTTATGCAGACAAAGCTGAATTACATATTTGGAATCCAGCTTTATACATAAACCAAAGCGTTATGAACAGAATGTAAGAGTAAATATTAGGGGCTTGAGTATGTTCCGATAAGGGCGGGACAGAGGGTGACGAAGTCCCCTAGTCGTACACATAAACAATTTTCGTCAGTCTAAGAGGCAAACTGACAAATTGTCCAAAATGTCTATATTTGACCTGTATACTGGCGGCAGCATTAGCCTTAAAAAGTGATTTCCCGAGACCAAGGAAACGTGAGACTGGTAGATGACCTGGCGCGAGCGTGGCACAGCTATACTTTAGCGGTTTATCCCTATGGGAATTTTCGACTAGATTATCATGTTTGAAATAAAAACACCTCGCACCAATAAGAGAATTATCTAATGTTTAACGCCATATTTTAAATCTTATTTTCGAGAGATTATCTAAAAGATTATATACAGGAAAAAAATAGTATACCAGAGAATAAATAATCACATTATACTCGTTTCTAAACCTCCGTCTCTACTAAATATTGGTGGCGGTTTGTGTGTTTGTGTATAATAAAAATAGGCCACGCGAGTAACATTGTAGGAAGAAGAGTACTTGGCATCACCCTCACTGGGAGTGCTCTAGTGTGATTAGGATAAAATAATAAGGGAGGGGCAACCTTTAATATAATAATAATTAAATGAGGGTACATATGGGGTGGGAATTATGACTCAAAAAAAATGGATACACCCTGTGTAGTATGTACAATTAATGCCTATTTATTGAAATATAGAATAGGTAAAGATAAAGAAGTTTGAATAAGATAATAGCACGTTGAAAAATTATTAATTGAGTCACAAATGTACATCAACACTATCGTTGGGTAGGACGTAGAGGAGTAACTACAGATATAAGAAGACCCTTTATACCTGTATTGGTATCATCAGCGAGCTATATTAATATCATTAGCACATGTTTTAGTATAACATAGAAGCATAACACACTATGAGTAAATCAGTATCATATATATATAGTATATACTAATATTAAGGCATATAATAATTAATTAATTATATATATATATATATATAATATATAATATATATTATATTATATACAATTAATATATATATTAAACATAATAAATATATAATATATCATATAATATTAAATATATAATAATATAATTTATTATATATATTATTAATAATAAATTAATATAATATATATATATATATATATTATATATATATATATATATAATAATAATATATATAAAATTATTAATATATATATATATATATTATTAATATATATATATATATTATAATATTATTTATATATATATTATATAGTTTATAATATATATATATAATAATATATATTAATTATAAATATATATATATATATTTATATAATTAGTTCGTATATATATATATACAGGTATATATGCGAAAAATCAATTTATTACTACCGATAAATGTTCGTTATTATACTTATTGTCATATGTTTTAGTATAACTTCTAATGAGTTGACTTTTATGTGACATCTAAAATTTTTCAGATACAGACAGTTCTATTTACCCACACTAGTAGATATTTTATATAATAATAAATAATTATATTCATTTAATCAAATAATAATAATATACCATATATTATAGTACTACAAATTGGTTTAAATGAAATATTCATTATAGTTATATTAGACTAGCTTTTCAACCTTGCTACAATAGTACTATACTTAATCTTTGTAGTATAAATACTATAGTACGTTAAATTGAAGCGATAATCATAGCTTCCTAAAAAATAACAACAGATCTAAACACTAATAACCAACAACTGAACAACTATTAACCCAATCGTGACTTATAATATAACATGACGAGAAACGCATTCACCACCTAATACATACTAAACAAATATCTACACTCTAAAAGATGAAAATTATGGTTCATTAGACACACAACAGAGTAAGAATATAAGAGAGTCAATCGAAACGTTTCTCTATTAATACTTTATATTAATACATGCTATACGTGTACAACTTCGTCGCTTTTTCATAATAATTACATTTAAGTTACATTTTAAACAAATTTCTTCACTTACAATTAAATTTAAATGTTGCACACACCAACAACAAAACAAACATACAAATCTGACTCTTGATTATTGAACGCGGCACACAGGAGACACACAATATACCAACGCATACACCACATTCTTTCCAAATATCAACATATACTATTTCTGACTTATCGGCACTTGAATATTGAGTTTATAATTATGTAACTCAATATCTTCGCGCTTGACACCATTCGAAATAATATACAAATTAACTAATAATTAATTAATTAGAAATATAATTTCTTTGTGATTTAAAAATTCATTATTATTATATTATTTTAATTTTGCTCTTTTACTTTTTCGTTTTTTCAATTGCTTGTTCAGTTTCATATAGTATTTAATGTTATTATTCGTTGTAAACATAGTTTATTTATGTTTATTCAGTATTATTCTAGTCCCTTTTGTCCTTTGATACCAATAGTAAATTAATTGATTTCTTTCTACTATAATTATTTGATAACCAATTAACATGCAAAAGAGAGAGGTCATCACCGAGTAATAAAAACAACAAATAACGAAAGCATCACAAAAACACTCCATACCAATAGACCAATTAATATATAAATATATTATTGATATCATATATATATTAAACCTATTATATACATACATATATATCATTTGATATAGTAACCTAATACAGTAGAGTAACACAGCAAACAACGACATGCCCCATCAGGGATAAAAGAGTACACTATTTCACCTACTTATATATATATATATAAACGTTTCATAAAATACTATGTTAAAATGATCACTTAACCTTTAATAGCGTGTACAAGGAATTCAAGGCAGTGATAAGTATTTATAAGTAAAAATAATTGAATATTCGAAATATATATAATATCAATTATATGTTATTACTCTATTTTAATAGCACTAAACTAGGTATCTATGTCATTTATTATGTAGTCCGGCGTACTTCCCGGTAAGCCTACACTATACTATGGTAAAGTAAGGTATAACTTATCATCTAACTGGTATAAAATTAGAAAATCAATGTATTAATATATTAATTAATTAATTTATATAATTATTTATAATAATTCGATTATTATTAATTATTATATATTATTATAATTTATATAATTATATTTTTCTTCTTTATTTATTTAAGATATTTACACTTAATTGAAGAAGTTCGTTCTAACACTAAAACGTGTATACTTATTATAAAAATCACAATTATATCGCTAAATTAGACAAAGTAACATGTGATCATGCTTTATCTTATCATCTAGGTTCCATAATTTCCAAAAATGCATTTAAGTGTTTATTGCATGTGATTATAATACTACATAATATTAAATATCAAAATAAAATATAAAGTTTTATTTCAAATAAAATTTTATTTGTGGTTTATAAAGGATGTTTAACTTTGTTTTCCTTATATATATTAATATATAAAAAAAGTTTCCTGCATCAGAAACGTTCAGTTTTTTACTTATTTCATTATAACGTAAACTTAAAACACCTGATGTCTATAACGTACACATTAACTCTTGACTTAACGAACGAAACCACTATTTTTTATATAATTTATTTCACTTTCCATCGTTTCATTAAACAACAAAACAACACGGATAGCGACAGTGACATTTAAACTTAGAGAAATACAGAAATATGTTCAAACTTCCTTCTCACTAATGGCATGGCACTATTATGTAGTTCTATACTATTTTTGTTCGTAATTTATATAATGTAATCTGATTATAGTTAAGTAAATATAATTTGGCTTATTAGCTTTCTTAGGCACAGATAATATATATAATTATTTATATATATTTATTTTTATCATATTTATTAATTATTTATATAAATTTATTATTATTATTTAATAGAGCAAATTATTTATAAAAAATATAGATGATAACCACATTTTGGCGTATTATTACAATCAATAAGTAAGTATATAGTATATATTTTAATATATAGGTAATATTAAATACTTTTAAAGGAATTATGTTATTATTAGTTAACCATATATTATACATAGCCGTAAGGCAACATATGTAGACGCTTAAGTCCTATACTCAGACTAGCGGAGTTTAACAGAGGTAATTAAGCACAGGAGTATGGGCACCTCTCATCTTAATAACAAATAACAATAATACAATACTTAAAACAAAATAGCCTGCAAATTATAGCCATTATTTAAATTAAAAAATACCACATAGGTTTATAAAATGTTTGGTAACATATCGTCTATTTTGCAGATAAGAAATCACATTATTTTCTTTCAAACATTTTTCATAATGATCATTGACTGGAAGAAATTTATACGATTAGTGCCTTATACCGTAAAAGATAGCGTAATTACTACAAATGCTATTATCAAAAGCACTTTGGTTGATCAGGCTAACGTAAAAATAGAAATATAATCCAGAGTATTTAATATTTTGTCTAATTATTTGAGGATTTCCACTAATAAGCCTTATACTCTACGTATATCGAAAAACGTCATTAATAAAAAATGACTCTCCCAAAATTGCTAATCAGCTTCTCATAAATAAAAGATTAGCCAGTTTATGTACGAGAATAAGTATTAATTATAGATAATAAAAAATAAAAATTAAAAGAAATACCAATTTTTTTTATAATCTATAGATAAGAAAATCCATATTATAATTAATTAATATAATATTAATATTAAATATATATATTAATATATATACTATATATAATGGCTTATAATGATTATTTGATCAGGGACTCAATTTTATGAAATGTTGACTCAAGCGACTTTAAGTGACTCTGCGACGTTAAGTGACTCTAGAGTCGGGTGAATGTAATTTTTGAGTCAATACGGAGTAATATTTTCGAGTGATTTTGTGTTCTAGTTATTTAATAACAAATGTTTGTTTTCATGTGCAATCAATCTCAATAATATTTTTCTTAAGTTAATAATTAATAGTCTGTTATCTGTGCATTCAAAGAGTGGAGGAGAATGATAGAATCAGGATGTAGTCAATGATGTATTCCATTATGAGAAGAAGCTTGTAATTCTGAAATATATATTTTTACACAGATCTCGAGATTTTCTTCAGTTGTAAAACGACAATAGGTAGTGGCACTCAAAAATTAAGATTTTCTAATGGTGTCCTTAGGAGAATTCCTCGACATTGCTTAAGTGAGTAATTTCGAGCACCCCACCTTAAATAATAGTAATGCTCTTCTCTCTATTATTAGCTTCCAAAACAATTTTCCTGAAGAAGCCTTAGATTCTCAAAATAATTTTTAATTTGGTTTGAGTTACTTTTTTAACCTATGACATAATCATAATTTTTACGGAATTAGATTATCCGATTTTATGAGAAACAACATAAATGGCTACTCTAATTACTATATCTACTTCGGGAACAAGGACATTCAAACTATTTTAATAAAATCACCATCGTATGTAAGATAAGATTTACACAAGATGGGTTTCTACTTGAATCTTATTTAGACACTATATATTATTATAGTATTTCTGATCACGAGCCATATATAACATAATTCCAGCAACAAACGGCATCTGTTGAGATAATAAGGGAGTTCTTAATCCTAATATCTTATATATATAGACATCCTTCACGATAATACACGATGAAGATTCTAGTAGAAGACTGTACATAAATTTTGTGAGCTACTTTATCATTCCATGTAAAACTAAGAATTAATATTATAAGTTATATCATCATACCATACCTAGGTATAGAAAGAGCAAGTTTTTTTTGAACAGACCAATGTATGACGATTGGTTCCTAATAGGGTCAGGCATTAGAGATGGAGGCATGCTAGATTGAGTCGTTAACCGTTTGTTAATGCACTACCTGAGTTATCGGGTGAATGTAATTTTGAGTTCAAATACGTACGTAAATTGTTTACGCTAGAATACTTAATGACTTGGAGTTATTTACAAACACATTTGCTCATATAGATTAGAAGAGCTTGGTCAATCACGCGCACACTATTGAGGATGATCTAAGATCAAATCACTTTATTATTACTGGCATTGCAATTGCACATATTTAATATACTTTGCTTTTACTACATGAATGTATATTAAGCGTTCTAATTGTGTGCAGTTAGATTTTCTGAGCTAGTTTTAAATATCAATGTAGGGAAGAGAAGATTCTATAATTTTTTTATAGGCAAGTTTATTATGATTTATTTCGAAAGACACTTAAAAGAAATGCACTATTCTCTAATATATATATATATATATATACCATTTATATTATAATTATTAATTTTATATATTGGAAAGTACTCCAATTATAGTTTTTCTAGTATCTACATATATAGTAAAGCCCCGATCATAACTTATATTAGGCTTAAGATACCTAATTGGGTGCTGCATAACACACCTATCTAGAACTAATATGACGGTATCGATAACCTTAGTATAGGCTTTATTTTTATCTGAGGTTATTTATAAGTATCTTTATATTGAGGGATATTATGTAAAATATAACATATAGCTTTACAATACCGGCTACTATAATATAAAGCGTAATATATATATAAGGGACTTAAGTAAGTCAAAAGACCAGTGTAAACTTCATACACCCCTTCCTTACTAGGCGTATAAACGCTTAACGTAGTCCTCACAGTACATTCTCTTCTTGTGGAATTCTCTTTCTATATTAACTAATTCTAGAGGAATTTCTGATTTTTAATAATAATAATAATAATAATAATAATAAATATAATATAATAATAATGAATATAATTAATTAATAAATATTAAATAATAATAATAATAATAATCATTATCAACCATCTGTATACGGCAGAAGATGCATATTATATATATATACTATTCGAGTATGATTTGACTCTATAATTAAGGATCCCTGATTAGTCATATATATCTGAAGCGCTTTCCAGGACTAAGGAAGAATGATCATACATATATCACTATATATATAATAGTACCAAATTGAATACCCTACTACCCTTTTAGTAGTACTCAGTTAATCAAACGTATGTAAAAACCTCATTTGCGGCTTATATAGCGAGAGTTCTATTTCAATACATATGTATATTTATTTTAATATATATATATATATTAATATTTATGTATATATATATAATATATATATATATATATTATATAGATAATATATATATATAATAATATATATATTATATTATATATAATAATATATATATATTAATAATATATATTTAATATATATATATTAATTAATAATATATATTTATCCAAGAAAATAATATTTTTTTTATTTCACTATTTTATTTTAATTT
>JABUQX010001187.1:0-30000 GCA_015478945.1 Trachelipus rathkii
GGTTCAGAAACTGAATAATATAGAAATATGCCTCTTACTTTCTTTGCAAACTATTTTCTAGACTAGATTAAAGAAAATTTAAATTGAAATCAGAAGAAAATATTCAGAGAATTGGAAGTTAAAAGTAAAATTATAATTCGTTTAAAAATAGAATTTCTAAATAATAATAATAATAATAATAAATAATATAATAATTAATAATAAAAATAATTCATTGAAAGTAATAATGAGATGATGAGTTACATCCTATAATTAATAATTAATAATAATAATAATCATAATAATAATTAATAATAATAATTAATAATAATATAATAAAATAATAATAAAAATAATAATAATAAAATAATAATAAATAATAAATAATTTTTTGCCAACAGCAGAAGAACGTACCAATACCATGTATATATGACCAATGTGCAACCATGTAGGAAATAGAAGGGTACCATTCTGATTATTATCGTTCTGAAGAGAGATCGCTTTGATTCTGCTAAGAATATTAGCCACCCTGTGACCACCGCAGAAATACTGAAGGTTAGTTTGTTGTTATAACTTTGATTTGAATTGCGTTATACATAACAGTACTTGGTCCCGAAACCAGCATGTAATATTATTTGTAAAAATTGCTTTGTTTCATATATAATTATGTGCGTTGCGTTATTAATGGTTGGTATCTTCAATATCAGCTGTCTTGTAATTGTACTGATCCTCATCTCGTCATGTAGTTCAATGGCATTTAGGATCGATTAATTATTTTATCAAAAAATGGCTGACTTTAAACTAGTACTGTTTTTCTACTCACCGATTCAACTAAATTTCAAATTAAAAAAAATGATTTATTCAAATATAAATATATATATATATATAATTATATATATATATATATAATATATAAATATATTATATATATATATATAATATATAATATATATATTATATATATAATATATAATATATATATATATATATATATATATATATATCAAAAATAAGAAAAAATATGGGGTATATATATATATATATATATATATATATATATATATATATATTATATATAATATATATATAATATATATATATATATATCTATATATTATATATATATATATATTATAATATTTTTTAATATATATTATATATATATATATATATAATATATATTATATAATATATATATATATATATATATATATATATAATATATAATATATATAATATATAATATTATATATTATATATATATATATATATATAGTATATATAATAATATATAAATATGGAAAGGAAGCCGAAAGGTTAGAATGAAGAATAGGGGAAAACCTGCCTTAGAATATTTGAATAGGGATGTGCTTTTGTAACTGATGAAATGGATGTGAAGGGAGTGTGGAAAGAACACTTCGAGATCTGAAAATTATATAAAACTGAATAAGATGTTATAGTGAAATGTGTGGTTTCTGATGTCCAAGAAGGAATAAGTTATTTTTTTGGGGATGAGGTCATAGCAAGGTGAGGTAAATGGGTAGAATGGAAATTGAAGAATGGTTAAATCTGCAGGTAATAGAGACATTACTGGGAAATGATGAAGACGAGGCGAGATAAATGGTATTGACTGGGTTTGAATTGTTTGTAATAAAGCGTTATGGATAGTAAGTCCGAGGATTGGAGCGAGCATCATAATTATACCCTTATTTTATTAAAAGGGTTTAAGGGGGAGGAATTTAGGGAAAAAAAAGGAAAAAAACTTGGAGGGGGGGGGAAATTAAGGGGGGGGAAATAGTTTATTGAGTGGTTGTAGGAAGATTTATGCTGGTATTTTAGTCGAAAGAGGTGCGTCGAGGTGACTGAAGACTGGATTGGGGCAAGAACAAGGCTCGCTTTAGGAGTGTAGAGGATGTGTGATCAAATCTTTACATTGAAACAAATGACTGAGAAATTAAGGGAGAAGAATAAATTGTATTTAGGTTTTAATGCGATTTGCAATGCGTGTATGATTAGAATTAATAGGGAAGCTTCTTTAGCAGGTGTTAGTGATATATTGTGTTGGTGTAGGCTTCTGAATGGAATCCAAAAGTATGTTATAACGATAGTGAAGCGTGTGGTAAGAATAAATGGTGTCAAAAGTGATTAGTTTTATATTAATAGCGGAGCGAGCAAGGATGTTTATGTCCCTGTTGGTATTCATTTTATATGGATGGGTTATTGAAAGAATTAGAGATGTGGGTGCGGAAATGGGTATAATGATTAGAATGGTGGTGAGTGAGCGGTGCCCTACCTTATAATGCGATGATTTGATTGTTTGTGAATCTGAAGAGAGTTTTGAGAGAATTGGTAGAGGAGTTTGGCAGGTGTGTAAAAGAGGGTTTGAAAGTAAACGTGATAAGAGTATGGTTATGAGGTGAGACATCCTCGGTATGTGAAGTTATTTATATGATGCAGCATCTGAACAAGTGCTTGAGTTTAAATATTTAGAATATTTGTGGCAGAAAAGGAACGGATGATGCAGAGTGTAGTGCGAAAGTTGTCAAGGCAGGAATGTGGCTTGTGCAATTAAAATCGTTGGTGAATGAAAAGGACTTAGTCTTGAGTGCGCTTAGGGTCTTACATGAGGGTATGTTTTACCTGTGTTATGTATAGTAGTGAGACTATGTCTGGAATAAGAAAATGTAATCTAAAGTTCAATGGTTCAGATGGAATAATCTTAGCATGCTAGGTGTGGATAAGATGATAAAATTAGATGAACGCATTAAGAGTTGTGTAGGTGTGAAAGAAAGATGTAATGAGAGAGTAAATGGAAGTTGTTGAGATGATTTGGTGATGTGGAAAGGATAAATGATAGTCGTTTTTAAGCAATGTATAGTGGCGAGTGTGTTGGAACCGAAAACCCCCCCCGGTTGGGAGGAGAGACCGAGAAAAGTGGATTGAGCAGAAACGAATGTCTGAAGGACAGAAATGTGAGTTTGCAGAGGCGAGAATAAAGGTGCATAATGAGTGAATGTCGAGTTTTGTGAGGGGATATGGTTGTGGCCCACCTGGGCCAAGGATGAACCCTTTACACTGACAATTTACCATAGTGAGGATCCACACGTCGTCCCGTGAAGCTCTAGGGTGATTTTTTCTGTGACAAGCTCTCACTAATTAATGGTACAGAGGTGCGGCGATAAAGGCTGGGTTTCTTTCGACTTTTTCATCATTCTTCTACTGCTTCTTCTTTCCGGAGCATGTCGTGCACCTGACCCCCAGTCTTGGGAAAAAGAAGATAAAGAAAGAAAAAGAATATATATATATATATATATATATATATATATATATATATATTATATATATATATATATATATATATATATAATATATATATATATATAATATATATATATATATATATATATATTATATAATATATATAATATTATATATATATATATATATATATTACATCACAAGTTTATATATATATATATAATATATATAATATATATTGTTTAAAGTAAAATATAGTTATTCTTACCATTCGATTTATTCTCGAAGATATTACTGGTTGGAGTTTTTATTTCCATTTTTAATTTGGATTGAAGATGTCATAAATTTGTGATATAAGTTTCTTTTTCTTGTTCTTGATTTGTTCTTGTTCATATATATATCTTCCTTTATTTATTCCTTCTTGATTTTTATTATTTGTTACTTTTTATATTTTTTATTTACTTTTACTTTTTTATAATATTTAAATTTTATTTCTTTATTTTTAACCATAAATTACTTATTAAGATTATAATCAAATTTTCACCTATATTATAATAATTCTATATCAATTTTTGCTGGAATGAGAAGAAAGGATTAAAAGAATTTATCATTCTTCCACCTCTCTGCTTCTTCAAATTTGTTTTTTGTCATCTTACATTTGAAGAAGTTCTTATTTGCTGTTTTATTTTCATTTTCATCCTTTACTCTTCTAGAGATTACATTTCTCATTTTTTTATTATGTAATTCTTTGGTGAAATATCAGCAAATTGATCATTACTATTCACCCATTCTATTTTTTGTACTTCTTGATTATTTAAATATTCTCTTATTGCTGATATTATAATTCTCATACTTTTAATTTTTGATTGTCTTTCTGACATTAGAGTATCTACAAGTGTCTTACTATCTGTTCTTATAATTATAGGTATCTTATTATTAGTAATTTCTTCCCACATTTTTTGAATATATAATGTTTGTTCAATGCCTTCAAGTAAACTATTTGCCTCTGCTTGTATAACTGAATGATTCACTTTCTTTGATTTATTTGATTTCCACATTATGGGTATCATTTTTCCTTTTTTATCTACAGCAAAAATTATGCATCCTAGTTGTGTTTTATCTCCTTCTCTATTAGCAAATGATGAATCACAATATGTTATTAATTTCTCAATCTTCTCATTATTTATTTGTATTATATTTAATTCATTTCTGTATTTTTTTATTAATCTATTAAGTTCTTTATAATCTTTAATACTCAGTTCTTTTTCTCCCTTGCTCATTTTACTAACTATATACGCTAAATCTGGTCTTGTATTTCTTGCCATCCAATTTAATTTACCTATTAATTGTTGGTATTCTTTTACTTCTCTTTTATTAAGTTTTCTATTTTCTTTTGTTTTTATTTCCTTAATTGTAATCTTCTCCCAGTAATTATTTTGCTCCATTATTATCATGTTTTCTTCCTGACATAATTGAACTCCTAAATATTTAAATGATTCTGAACTACTTTCTCCTATTTCAAAGATATTTTTTAATTTATTTATTATATTGTTTTCAAATTTTTTACTTCCTACCCATAAAATAAAATATCATCTACATGTGTACATAATAATCCGTCTATATTAATTGAATCTTTCATTATAAATAGTGTTGGTTCCATTTTACTTTGTTTTAAACCTAACTTAATTAATTGTTTTTTCAATGATAAATACCACATCATGGCAGCATCTTGTAATCCATATACGGTTTTATTCAGTCTCCAAAGTTTACCATTGTCAAATTCTGGTGGAGGTTTTAGATATACTTTTCTTGTTATTGTATCTCCTTGTAAGTATGCTGCTGAAATATCCATAGCATTTATTTTCCATTTCTTTTCCTGAGCTATGGTTAGTATCATTTTCATTGCTTCGTTGATACTGTTGGTGCATCTGTTTTTTCCTCCACTTTTTCTTCATATCCTTTAGCTACCAATCTAGCTTTAAATTTTTTCTTGTTATTCTGCAATAATTTTTCACTAATTACCCATCTTACATTAATTGCTCTTTCACCTTTATCATTTACTTCTTCAAAGACCTTGTTCTTCTTCCAATTTTCTATCTCTTTCATTTTGGCTTGTTTAATTTCTTCATTTGAATGATTATAATAACTTTGATTTATCTCCTCACCTTCATCTTCACTATCTATTTCATCTATTATCTCCTCACTTGCATCCAACGATTCTTCCTCGCTATCTTCTTCATTTTCAATTACATCTAATTCATATATTTTTTCAAATTCTTTCAAATCTATATCATATATTCTATTTGTATTTAAATTACGTATGTTATAACATCTATTATATTTTTTACTAGTTGCTTTGCCAGCTCTACTAATAACATAACAATTTAATATATCTTCATTATTCTTTAATTTCATTTCATAGAATTTACCTGTTTTCACATTTTTTGGATCAATTTCTTCATATTCATCAATTGATGTCATTTCTTCTTCTTCTTCTTCATCTTCAGTTTGACTTTCATTTTCATTATCAGTTTCATCATCTATAATGTTTGACCATATTATTTCTTCTGTATCATTACCATTCTCATTTAAATTATCTATCATGTTTTCATTTCTTTCTTCTTCATATTCATCCTTTTTATCTTCAAGTTCATTATTATTTTCATTTAATTTACTTTTTTGAATTCTTGTTGAATGAACTTTTGATACAGCTCTTAAAGTACCTCCATGTTTTACTATGATGGTTTTTCCATCTACACACATTATTTTAGCTGGTCCTCTCCATTCTTTATCAATGTTTCTTTTATAATATACTTCTTCACCTATATTTATATCTTTTGACATGTGTTCTCTTATTTGACTTCTCAATGCACGTTTTATTTTTTCTGAACTTTCATTTTCTATATGTATTTTTCTAGCATGTTCTATTGTTTCTAATAATTCTTTAATCATGTCATCAGTATCTCTCTTTTCACTTATTATTATATTTATCAAAATCTATTATGTTTGGTATTCCTATGTTTCTTCCAAAAACAAGTTGGTTAGGAGCATATCCCAAATAATTTGTTAATCCATTCTTAGCAAAAACTGCCCATGCCATGCTATTCTTTTTATCATGTCCTTCTTGTTTTAACTTGTATAATGATTCCTTAAGTAACCCTACTACTTTTTCACATAAACCATTACTCCATGGGCTTTCTGCCGCTGTACTCATTAATTTGATATTCAATTTTGTCGTAAAAGTTTCCATATCTTCGTTTTGAAATTCTCTTCCTGCATCAGACATAATACTATTAGGACTTCCAAAATATATAATCCATTTTTCGATTAACCTTTCTATAATTTCTTTACTGGTTTTATTTTTTAACCATACTGCCTGTGTATATCTTGTTGCATGGTCTATTATTACTAAAAATTTATTACTTTCAAATTCTCCCACATCTAATTGAATTATTTCATTAAATTTATTTGCTAATGGCAAACCTACTACAGGTCTTGGTGGAGTTTTCTTATATTTTTTACATATTTCGCATTCTTTCACAATTTGCTCCAATTCTTTTCTTACATTATTCCAAAAATCTTCTTCTTTTATTTGTTTTTGATTAGCATTCTTTATTGTTTTAAATAATTTTTCTATTCCACAATGAGCAAATTGTCTATGTAGCTTTTTTAATTTTTCTTTTCTATCTTTTTCTTTTATCCAATTGTCTTTAAATTGACTAATCCAACATGTTTTCTTTTGTTTTCTATTCAATAGTATGCAGGAATGTCCTCCTTCATTATCAAATGTCTGTACTTTCTGTAGATTAAGATCACAAATATCAACAGTTCCATCTTCAATGTTAATTTTTAATTTCATTCTTTTCATTGCTGATTTACCTAATAATAAAGGTATATCACCCTCTAATACATTGATTTTTAAATCAAAACTCTTTCCTTTGATTTTACAAGGCAATAATATTTCTTTTAATATTTTATATTCTGTTTTCCAACTAAGTTATTAAATATTTGAAGGTTTATATTATATATTGTAATTCTTCATCAGTTAATCCACTAATCAATTTTGTTAATCCTAATTCTCCAATTACTGTTTCTATACTTCCTGTATCTATAATAGCCATTACATCTTCTTGATATTTAATTTCTTTAGAGTCATTACATTCTTCATTCTTATTGAAAAATGTTCTATTTAGTTTTCTTTCTTCTAAATCTCCCTCTAATTCATTTCTTCTTTCTTCTTTTTCTGTATTAATAATAGAGTTAATTTTTTCTAAATATAGTTTTTCATTATTTCTTTCTATAAAAAATATAGATTTATTATTTTTATCTTCTATTGGTTCATTTTCTTTACAATTTTTCATTATGTGTCCTTCTTTTTTACATTTCCAACACACATTATTATATTCTTCATTCCAATAGCAATCTTCTGTTTTATGATTATTCCGTTTACAAATACCACATTTATTAAAATTAAATGTTCTTTCTCTCCAGTAACATTCTTCAGTGTTATGATTATTGTATTTACATATTGTACAAAATTTATTTTTATTATACCAATTTTCATTTTTAGTGCCTTCTTTTTCTACAATTTCACATTACTGATTCCATCATATTACAATGATCTTTAGTGTGTTAGGAAAAATATTTGTTTTAATTCCTTCAATCTTATTTGCATAATAACTTTCTTTCCAGTCCTTTTGTTTTTAGATTTACTTTGAATTGGTATGAATGTACCTTATCACTTATTTTAATGTCATCCATTTTTTCACAATCTCTTTTTGCTTTATCATACCTTGCTACATATTCTCTGAAAGATTCTCCTTTCCTTTGTTGCATATTCAATAGTGTTTGTACTTTAAGATAACTTTCTTGTTCTTTATTTCTACTATATCTTTCTTTTAAGGTACTTATAATTATTTCTACTCCATTTTCTGTCCATATTTCTTTTTCATTTAATGACATAATTACTTCTAGTGGTTCTCCTGCTAAACCTCCTATTATTTGTGCTATTTTAGTTTTTTCCTTTTCTTCAGATACTTCTCTCCATACTTTTAACTTGAATAAGTATTCTTCAAAAGATTCTTCTTTTTTTCCACTAAATTTAGGTGTTATTAAATTCATTTTTCTTTGTTCATTTGTTACTCCTTTTTCTTTACTATCTATCAGTTCCTTTATCATGTCGGTTAGTTTATCCATTGTTATTTTTAGAATTTCTTTTGCAGTATTTTCATCTTCTTCTTTTGACATTTTGTTTGTTTATTTTATTAGGTCTAATTTGATTATAAAATGATTAAAGTAAAATATAGTTATTCTTACCATTCGATTTATTCTCGAAGATATTACTGGTTGGAGTTTTTTATTTCCATTTTTAATTTGGATTGAAGATGTCATAAATTTGTGATATAAGTTTCTTTTTCTTGTTCTTGATTTGTTCTTGTTCATATATATATCTTTCTTTATTTATTCCTTCTTGATTTTTATTATTTGTTACTTTGTTTATTTTTTATTTACTTTTACTTTTTTATAATATTTAAATTTTATTTCTTTATTTTTAACCATAAATTACTTATTAAGATTATAATCAAATTTTCACCTATATTATAATAATTCTATATCAATTTTTGCTGGAATGAGAAGAAAGGATTAAAAGAATTTATCATATATATATATATATATATATATATATATATATATATATATATATATATATATAAATTATATAGAAATCTCAGATAGTAAGGAAAGATTCCATATACCAATATATATATATTATATACTATATAATATATTATGATATATATATATATATAATATAATATATATATATTATAATATATTATATATATATATATTTATATATATATTATATAGTATATATATATATTATATATATAATATATATATTATATAAATACGGTATATATATATATTATATATATATAATATATTATATATATAATAATATAATAGTATATATTACGGTATATATATATATATATATATATTATATTATATATATATATAATATTATATATATATATATATATATATATATATATATATATATATATATATATATATATATATTATATATATATATATCTTATATATATATATATATATATATATATATTTATATATATATATATATATAATTATATAATATATATATATATAATATATATATACGGATATATATATATATATATATATATATATTATATATATATATATATATATATATATATATATATATATATATATATATATATATATATATATATATATATAGTATATATATATATATATATATATATATTCCAGGGACTTGAATGTAAATGAACCAAATTGATAAACTCAATAAGGAATAGTGATGGATATATAAAGATTCAAAATGATCTTGATAAACTTTTTGGTTGGGTGGCAGATAAGTGGCAAATGAATTTTAATAGGAAAAAGAGTAAGATTCTTCACCTACGTTACTCAAATAAAAGTTTATAACAATGATATGAATGGGTATTGGCTCGAGTCTGTGGACCAAGAAAAAGATTTAGGTGTGATTATAAGCAGTAATTTGAAAGTAGCTAATCATTGTTTGGAAGCAAAGAATAAAGTTAATAAGATACTAGGTGATAAATTCCTTTAATCATCTTTTCTTATTTTCAGAAAAGATGATATAAAATTCTAAGAATAATTAGATAGAAACTTTATGTATAATTTAGTAAAATAAATTAATTTATAGATAAAATATAGAAATACTATTTAAATATTATTAAAAATTAAAAGGAAAAACAAAAAGTTAAACAATAACAAAATAAAATTAAAAAGGTCAATAAAAAGGAAATAAAAGAAGATTAATGAAAAATAATAATGAAAAATAAGAAATAGAATAAAAATCTATACATAATTTTTTAACATCTACAGTCGAAGTGTTGAGGGATGCACATTAAGATCGTCGTCGAATATACAAATAAATAGTAAGTTTTATTTGCTTTAAACATTTTATACATAAAGTACATCTATTATACTAAACAAACAAAATGTCAAAAGAGGAAGAAACTGCAAAAGAAATTTTATCAATAACATTGGATAAACTAACTAACATGATAAAGGAACTAATGGATAGTAAAGAAAAAAGAGAAACAAATGAAGAAAGAAAAATGAATTTAATAATACCTAAATTTAGTGGAAAAAAAGAAGAATCTTTTGAAGAATATTTATTTAAGTTAAAAATATGGAGAGAAGTATCTCAAGAAAAGGAAAAAACTAAAATAGCACAAATAATAGGAGGTTTAGCAGGTGAACCACTAGAAGTAATTATGTCCTTAAATGATAAAGAAATATGGACAGAAAATGGGGTAGAAATAATTATAAATACATTAAAAGAAAGATATAGTAGAAATAAAGAACAAGAAAGTTATCTTAAAGTACAAACATTGTTGAATATGCAACAAAGAAAAGGAGAATCTTTCAGAGAATATGTAGCAAGATATGATAAAGCAAAAAGAGATTGTGAAAAAATGGATGATATTAAAATAA
The DNA here is from genome assembly GCA_015478945.1 of Trachelipus rathkii. Lineage (NCBI taxonomy): Eukaryota > Metazoa > Arthropoda > Malacostraca > Isopoda > Trachelipodidae > Trachelipus > Trachelipus rathkii. The sequence continues at coordinate 10,777 of JABUQX010001187.1, forward strand.
GTGAAAAGGTACATTCATATCAATTGATTAGTAATTCTAATATGAAGGACATGGAAAGAAAGTTAATTATAAATAAGATTGAAGGAATTAAAACAAATATTTTCCTAACAACTAAAGAATCAATTGTAAATATGATGGAATCAGTATGTGAAATCTTAGAAAAAGAAGGCACTAAAATGAAATTGTATAATAATATAAATTTCTGTTTACAATAAGTGTTAAATACAAGATTAATCATAACACTGAATTGAATGTTACTGGAGAGAAGGAACATTTAAATTTCAATAAAGTGTGGTATTTTGTAACCGTATAATCATAAAACAGAAGATGTTTTACTGAATGAAGAATAATAATAATGTTTGTTGGAAATGTAAAAAAGAAGGACATATAATGAAAAATTGTAAAGAAAATGAACAAATAGAAGAGAAAAATAATAAATCTATATTTTTCATAGAAAAAAATTATGAAAAACAATATAATGAAAAAATTACCTCCATTATTGATACAGAAAAAGAAGAAAGAATAAATGGATTAGAAAGAGAATTAGTAGACAGAAAAATAAATAGAACATTTTTCAATAATAATGAAGAATATAATGACTCTAAAGAAATTAAATATCAAGAAGATGTAATGGCTATTATAGATACAGGTAGTATAGAGACAGTAATTGGAGAATTAGGATTAACAAAATTGATTAGTGGATTAACTGATGAGGAATTACAATATATAAAAGACACACAAAAGTTTAAAAATGGTTGTTTTGTATTTGGAAAAACAGAATATAAAATATTAAAAGAAATATTATTGCCTTGTAAAATAAAAGGAAAGAGTTTTGATTTAAAAATCAATGTAATAGAGGGTGATATACCTTTATTACTTGGTAAATCAGCTATGAAAAGAATGAAATTAAAAATTAATATTGAAAATGGAACTGTTGATATTTGTGATCTGAATCTACAAAAAGTGCAAACATTTGATAATGAAGGAGGACATTCCTGCATATTATTGAATAAAAAACAAAAGGAAACATGTTGGATCAGTCAATTTAAAGAAAATTGGATAAAAGAAGAAGATAGAAAAGAAAAATTGAAAAAGCTACATAGACAGTTTGCCCATTGTGGAATAGAAAAATTATTTAAAACAATAAAAAATGCTAATGAAAAACAAGTAAATGAAGAAGATTTTTGGAATAATGTAAGAAAAGAATTGGAGCAAATTGTGAGAGAATGTGAAATATGTAAAAAATATAAGAAAACTCCACCAAGACCTGTGGTAGGTTTGCCATTAGCAAGTAAGTTTAATGAAATAATTCAATTAGATGTGGGAGAATTTGAGAATAATAAATTTTTAGTCATAATAGACCATGCAACAAGATATACACAGGCAGTATGGTTAAAAAATAAAACCAGTAAAGAAATTATAGAAAAGTTAATTGAAAAATGGATTATTTATTTTGGAAGTCCTAAAGGCATTATGTCTGATGCAGGAAGAGAATTTCAAAATGAAGATATGGAAACTTTTACTACAAAAATGAATATCAGATTAATGAGTACAGCGGCAGAAAGCCCATGGAGTAATGGTTTATGTGAAAAGGTAGTAGGATTACTTAAAGAATCATTATACAAGTTAAAACAGGAAGGACATGACAGAAAGAATAGTATGGCATGGGCAATTTTTGCTAAGAATGGACTAACAAATTACTTGGGATATGCACCGAATCAACTTGTTTTTGGAAGAAATATAGGAATACCAAACATAGTAGATTGTGATAACGTAATAATAAGTGAAGAGAGAGATACTGATGACATGATTAAAGAATTATTAGAAACAATAGAACAAGCTCGAAAAATTCATATAGAAAATGAAAGTTCAGAGAAAATAAAACGTGCATTGCGAAGTCAAATAAGAGAACACATGTCAAAAGATATAAATATAGGTGAAGAAGTATATTACAAAAGAAACATTGATAAAGAATGGAGAGGACCAGCTAAAATAATGTGTGTAGATGGAAAAACCATCATAGTAAAACATGGAGGTACTTTAAGAGCTGTATCAAAAGTTCATTCAACAAGAATTCAAAAAAGTATATTAAATGTAAATAATAAAGAAATTGAAGATAAAGAAGATGAAAAGGATGAATATGAAGAAGAAAAGAATGAAAATATGATAGATAATTTAAACGAGAATGGTAATGATACAGAAGAAATAATATGGTCAAAAATTATGGATGAGGAGACTGATAATGAAAATGAAAATCAAACTGAAGATGAAGAAGAAGAAATGACATCAATTGATGAATATGAAGAAGTTGATCCAAAAAATGTGAAAACTGGTAAATACTATGAAATGAAATTAAAGAATAATGAAGATATATTAAATTGTTATGTTATTAGTAGAGCTGGCAAAGCAACTAGTAAAAAATATAATAAATGTTATAACATACGCAATTTGAATACACATAGAATATATGATATAGATTTGAAAGAATTTAAAAAATATATGAATTAGATGTAATAGAAAATGAAGAAAATAGCGAGGAGGAGTCATTGGATGAAAGTGAGGAGATAATAGATGAAATAGATAGTGAAGATGAAGATGAAGAGGTAAATCAAAGTTATTATAATCATTCTAATGAGGAAATTAAACAAGCAAAAATGATCGAAATAGAAAATTGGAAGAAGAACAAGGTTTTCGAAGAAGTAACTGATAAAGGTGAAAGAGCAATTAATGTAAGATGGGTAATTAGTGAAAAATTACTACAGAATAACAAGAAAAAATTTAAAGCTAGATTGGTAGCTAAAGGATATGAAGAAACCGTGAAGGAAAAAACAGATGCACCAACGGTTTCATCTGAAGCAATGAAAATGATACTAACCATAGCTCAAGAAAAGAAATGGAAAATAAATGCTATGGATATTTCAGCAGCATACTTACAAGGAGATACAATAACAAGAAAAGTATATCTAAAACCACCACCAGAATTTGATAATGGTAAACTTTGGAGATTGAATAAAACAGTATATGGATTACAAGATGCTGCTATGATGTGGTATTTATCATTGAAAAAACAATTAATTAAGTTAGGTCTAAAACAAAGTAAAATGGAACCAACACTATTTATAAAGAAAGATTCAAGTAATATAGAAGGATTATTATGTACCCATGTAGATGATATTTTATGGGTAGGAAATAAAAAATTTGAAAACAATATAATAAACAAATTAAAAAACATTTTTGAAATAGGAGAAAGTAGTTCAGAATCATTTAAATATTTAGGAGTTCAATTATATCAGGAAGAAAACATGATAATAATGGAGCAAAATAGTTACTGGGAGAAGATTACAATTAATGAAATAAAAACAAAAGAAAATAGAAAACTTAATAAAAGAGAAGTAAAAGAATACCAACAATTAATAGGAAAATTAAATTGGATGGCAAGAAATACAAGACCAGATTTAGCTTATATAGTTAGTAAAATGAGCAAGGGAGAAAAGAATGAGCTATTAAAGGATTATAAAGAACTTCATAGATTGATAAAAAAAAAAACAGAAATGATTAAATATTCATACAATAAATAATGAGAAATGAGAAATTCATAACATATGTTATGATTCATCATTTGCTATAGAAGAAGGAGATAAAACACAACTAGGATGTATTATATTTGCTGTAGATAAGAAAGAATGATACCCATTAATGTGGATCAAAATAATCAAAGAAAGTTAATCATTCAGTCATACAAGCAGAGGCAAATAGTTTGTTAGAAGGTATTGAACAAGCATTATATATATACAAAAAATGTGGGAAGAAATTACTAATATGAATATACCTATAATTTTAAGAACAGATAGTAAGACACTTGTAGATACTCTAATGTCAGAAAGACAATCAAAAATTAAAAGTATGAGGATTATTATTTCAGCAATAAGAGAATATTTAAATAATGAAGAAATACAAAAAATAGAATGGGTAAACAGTAATGATCAATTTGCTGATATATTCACCAAAGAATTACATAATAAAAAAATGAAAAATGTATCTAGAAGATTGAAAAATGAAAATGAAATTAAAACAACAAATAAGAACTTCTTCAAATGTAAGATGACAAAAAACAAATTTGAAGAAGCCAGAAGGCGGAAAAATGATTAAATCCTTTAATCATCTTTTTCTTTTTTCAGAAAAGATGATATAAAATTATAAGAATAATTAGATAGAAACTTTATGTATAATTTAGTAAAATAAATTAATTTATAGATAAAATATAGAAATACTATTTAAATATTATTAAAAATTAAAAGGAAAAACAAAAAGTTAAACAATAACAAAATAAAATAAAAAAGATCAATAAAAAGGAAATAAAAGAAGATTAATGAAAAATAATAATGAAAAATAAGAAATAGAATAAAAATCTATACATAATTTTTTAACATCTACAGTCGAAGTGTTGAGGGATGCACATTAAGATCGTCGTCGAATATACAAATAAATAGTAAGTTTTATTTGCTTTAAACACTAGGTATTATAAATCGCAATGTTATTTACAAGAGCAAGGAAGTTATACTGTAAATAAATTGTGCAATAGCTATGTTAGGCCAATATTAAAGTATTGTGCACAGGTTTGGGTCCCTTATTTGAGGAAATACATAGATATGCTAGAGAGAGTGTGACATAGAGCAACAAGGATGATTTCTGGGTTTGAGGGTAAGAGCTATGAGGAGATTCTGAAGGATTTAAGAATGTTTTCTGTAGAAAGGCGATTTCTCAGAGGGGACATGATCCAAGTCTACAAAATACTTATATCTATTAGTAATACAGAGACCTATAGATTCTTTATAGTAAACCACGGACGGGAGACCAGAGGGCACAGTAAGAAAATTAAGAAAAAAAGCATGCCATCTGGATATAAGAAAGCATTCGTTCAGTAATAGTGTTGTTAATTTTTGGAATAGTTTGCCACTGGAGGTTGTTGAGTGTCACTCGATTGCAACATTTAAAAAGGATTGAACAGGTATATGGATGGTTTGGGTATTATATAGTATATATTGACTAAGCCAAATCGGCGGGTTTTTAGTTACAGTAGATATTAAGGTCAAACTGCATGTTATAACTATAGCAAAGTTAGCTATAGATTTTTATTTTAGTTGTAGACTTTGTGTATACTATGTAAGTTATTTATTGATAAGCCCTAGGGTGCTTTGTGGATTTACATGAACATGTCTGGTGGTTGGTTCTTTTGGGTTGACTGGGACGGTCTCGATAGGCCCATGTGGCTTCTTACTGTCTATATATTTTTAATGTTCTAATGACCAAATTATGGGAGGGAATTTATTTTATTTTATTTATCAAGCCTGTGAACTTAAAAATCTTAAGGTAAAATATTTGGTTTACAGTCACGGACTTACTTTATTATGTTATCTTACAAAAAATGAAATTGACTTCAAAATCTTTATTATTATTATTATTATTATTATTATTATTATTATTATTATTATTATTATTATTATATTATTATTATTATTATTATTATTATTATTATTATTATTATTATTATTATTATTATTATTATCTGGGCTCAAAGGACTAAAACGTCCCCTCAGAAGCCCATTTCTCGTCAATGTATTTCTTTTTTTATTTTATTATTATCATCCCGTTCATCTTATACTTCCCTTCCCCAGTTTATGTCCCTTCTCCTCCGTTTTCTGTACGCACTACCTTAACGTATTCCTGATCTCTCTTCTGAGAGTCTCCCCATTTCCCTGATTCCTGGTGGCTACCAGGCTGCTGTCTCTGTGTGTGTCATATGCCCACTTTGCCCTCCTTCCTACGTGGGTGAGGGTACAGGTTAAAAACCGGTTATTCTCGCCTTTTTCCGGGCCGCCACTCAGGGACCCGAACCTTACCTAACCACTGAGGTGGCTGTCCTACACTTGGGCGCATAATCTTGGACTTTGCGTCTTATCTGTGTGGTGGACGGCTATTATTTTCTATCTTCAGGACTGGACGTGGTGTTCCGGGGATCTTTCCCGTGGCCACACCCTTAGCCCACCCTACGGGGTGGGGTTTCTAGGAGGGAGGTTTTATGCTCTGGGCCTGTAGTGGGCGCGGTTACTGCGGTTACGCTCCCCCCGAAATTTATGCTTATATTCATCATTTGTGTTATTGTATTTGTGTTTATTTATTGCGGAGCAGATTTTTACAGGAGTATTTCTTATGGGAAAAATAAAAAAAAAAATTAACGTTTTCAAGAAAGGCTGCAATCACCATCTGTCGAGCCCCCAACCCGACCCCTCCCTTGCTGTTTCCAGACCAGCGACCAGTTTGTGGCTTTGATGCCCTTATTGATGAATGGTAGGTACTCCACCACCCAACCCAATAGTCCTCAATTTCGGACCCATTTCAATGACTACCCCTTCTAGACCAGGTGAGGCTGTTGTGGCCTCTCAGAATACCCTTATCTTGCAAACCTTACGTCAGCCATCCCAAGAGCCCCTGCGTCAGCAGGGTCCCAGGTCTTGCTTTTTACCATCTTTATTTTTATTTACATTCGACGTCATCTCGTCCACTGACTTCTGTTAGCCAGCTCAGCTCATCCTTAGTGATGCTTTGGAAGCAGCTCTTCAAACTACTGAGCCACAGGCTACGCCAATGAGAAACGGTTCCATCATGGTTTGTGCTGCCTCTCGTACCCAAAGCAACGTACTTGCTTCCCTATCACATCTGGGGAAGATGCCTATCCTTTCTAAACCTGACGATGTTCGTATCCCGTCGAATGCGCATATATAACATATATGCGCCGGAGTTCTGTTCCGATGCTTCGATTGACATTCTTACTCATTTAAAGAATCACCACGTGCCTATTACCGACGTTTATCGGTTCCCTCCACGTAAGGAGAACCCCTCAACGACGAAGCCTCGTCTTTTACTTACCTTCTCTGTGCCTTTCACTCCACCCAAGGTAAAACTTGGTTTTACCATGCACACAGTTCGGACTTATGTGCCCTTCCCGAGAAAATGTTTCAAGTGCCATAAATTTGGTCGCCCCCAGAAATATTGTCGGTCTCCCCAAACCATATGTTTGACATGTGGAAGTTCTCTCCACCCGAACTGTGACAAAAGTCCTCCATGGTGTCCTAACTGCAAGGGTCCACACCCAGGCTCCTCTGTCCCTTCTTTGCCTTGGAGAAGTAAATCCTTGAGCAGTGCGCCTTTCATTAGTATAACCGTTGAGAGGCTACCCTCCGTGCGAAGGAGAAGCTGGCTCATCTTCCTCTTGCTTATGCTGCTGCAACGACCATTGACTGTTGCCTTTGACCATGCTTTGTGTCCGGAACTTGTTCCACTTTCACGTTCGACCACTCAGCCTTCCGTGCCGGTTAACAGATCACCTGACTTGGTGTTTCCTGTGGCTCTGGCCAATTGTCTCCCAACTCTCCTACCGTGATCCTTGTCGTTCTTCGCTGACACACATGACCCTCTCTTATGTTCCTCACCTTGTAGAAGTCCATACAGCTCCCAAGGGGATATCTGATTTTGCGACCTGTTCCGCTTCTGAGGCCGATGGCAAACGTCCATGTGAATCATCGGAGCTTACCTGTACCATTTCCCGGAAACTGCCTGCTTCTGCTTCTTCAGGGAAACAACAAGACCCTCTTAACGGTTGCGAAAACCGTCCAATGGTGGGTTTTCCCAGGCCAGACATCCGTACTCGCTTGCATATCGAGCCACGGACGACTTGAAACAAAAGGAATCCGTTTGCACTGGGGGACCTGTCTCTGTCCTGCCAAAACGGGCTCGCCGCGCTGACAACCCGCGTGGCCAATCTAGGAACAGTGGTCCAACCTCTGCCCGTTCTGATCTGTTATTACTCACGCCGCCCAAGACTGCGCTTCTACAATATTCAAGTGATTCTGAAACTTTCTCGGATGCCACGATTTACTCTTCGGACTGCTCTTCTTCCGTAGGTTTGCCACGTGCTGAAACTGGGGTCCCGTTCAAAGGGAGGTCCGAGGAGGTATCGATTGAAACCTCGCCCGACCGCAGTCTTCCTTCGGGTAGACGTGGCGCCGCCTCGATGTGTGTTGAGGGTGGGTTGGCTGCTGGTGGACGCATTAGGAAGGAGTCTTCTTCTCTCCCTGCCTCTTCCCCTCTCCCTGCCTCTTCCCCTCCGCCACCTTCCGTGATAGGAGATACATTGTCTTCCAATGTATCTCCTATCACTCCCGCCGACACCATTCCTACTTCTCCTCCTCTTCCATCTTCCCCAGCCTTTGTTAGAGCACCTCCTGGAGGGACACAACCCCCTTTCCAGACTGCTATGAAGTCTGACAATGGTGCGCCAGCTAAGAAGAATGTTCGAAATGTGGAGTGTGACTTAGTGCGCCTCTTTGGAGATCCTTTTCCTGATATGGCTAGGAAGCTCTTTCGTACGCAGGAGGGTCCACGCTTCTCTGCTGCGTGATCTTCCTCTCCCCCCGGGGTTTGAAGTTCCGGTCGGTGGGTCGTCCGACGACTCACGGGACCATCAGACTTTATCCTCTGAGAAGACTGTCAAATCCCAAAACATCGTGACTATTGTCATGGATCGTCCTGAACATTAATTGTTTTCCCGTTTATGGCACATTTCATCCAATGGAACTGCCGCGGATATTTTGCTAATTACGAATAACTAAAGAGATTACTTGTCGCTCATCAGCCCGTGGCTGTTTGTTTACAGGAATTACAACTTCGCGACCGAGACCTTTTGCAGCCTTCAAGGTACAGGAATCCCTTATTTCCCTGAATCGTGATGCCAGCGACAGAGGGGGGGCAGCGATCCTGCTTCACGAGTCTCTCCCATTCACTCCCATTTACCACTCCACTCCTTACATGCCATAGCGGCTCGTCTCTATCTTGACACGCCGCTTACTCTGTGCTCAGTGTAAATATACCAGGTAGGATCTTGTCGACCTTTTCAAAAGTCTCCCACCGCCCATGTTAGTCCTAGGTGACTTTAACCTCCGCCACCCTTTGTGGGGTGACTCTGTTACGTCCCCCAATGCCGATTGGATTTTAAGTATTATGCAGGATTTCTCATTGGGATATCTCAACACGGGCCTTCCAACCTTTGAACGTTTTGGTACAGGCACTTCTTCCTGTGTTGACTTCTCGCTGTGTTACATCTCGTCTTTAGATCGTTTTGGGTGGGAAAGGTCGTCTTTCCTCTGTGGTAGTGACCATTACCCAATCGTGATACCATCCTTCGGACCCAGTCCGCAGCAACAACCTTACTCTGGCTGGCGCTGCGACAGAGCAGACTGGTCTTTCTTTCATCAGGCCACGTACTTTCCCATCTTTGCTGCAATTATCCTGTTCCCGTCGCCGGCGGATGCCTACATTTACTTTCAGGAAGCAGTCCTCCAGGCGGTGACGGACCATATAACCCGTTCATTTGGGACCCAGAAATCGACAACCCCCCTTGGGCTGATCGTGAAAAGCGTAAATTATATAGGCTGTATAAACAGACTTCCTCACCTTCCAATTTGATTCTGTTTAAAGCTTCGGCTGCCCGCTCCCGACGTACTAATCGTAGTACGCGGAAACAATTTTTCCGCAACTACGCTTCCACCATTCATTCTTGTACGCCTGTATCATCGGTCCATAAAAAGGTGCGAAAATTTTCACGAAAACACCATGCAGATCCACCAGTCATCCTTGTTTACGGCCCGCAACCCTCTGATGTCATCTCTGCTCCCGGGGTCGTAGCGGAGGAGTTGGGTTATCACTTCGCGTCCTGCTCCAGCGGCTTCCGGTATCCTGAACCTTTTCGTTTTGGCCGCCAGCGGATGGAGTTCCGTATTTTTCTGTTCCACCTGGAGAAGACCTTCCATACAACAGATTATTCATCAGAGCAGAGTTTCAGGACGCCCTCAAGCTTTGCTAGGATGGAGGGCCAGGCCCTGACGACATTCCATTCCAGATGCTCCGGCATGCTCATCCTTCTGTCACTACCTTCCTTCTCGTCTTATACAATAGAATATGGGTGGAGGGGGGGGGGGTCTTCCCTCCCGTCTGGTCTACTGCATATATTGTCTCCATTCCCAAACCTGGGAAGGATCCGACTTCTTCCGATAACCATCGCCCTATTTCATTGACCTGCAACACATGTCAGCTCATGGAGAGATTTGTGGTTGCCCGTCTTGTTCCCACGTTGGAGCAATCCATGCATTTTCTGACTACCAATTTGGTTTTCGTTACCATCGTTCTACTCAGGATCCTCTCCTTCTGTTTGATCACGACCTTCGTGAGGCATTTGTTTCCTACAAAATGACCGTGGGTAGTTTTCTTTGGCCTCGAAAAGGCGTATGATAGCACGTGGAGGCTGGGGGCTTTACAGAGCCTCCATTCCTTGGATCTTAGGGGGCAACTTCCCCTCTTCCTTTAGTTATTGATGTCTAATCGTTCGTTTCAGGTCCGTTGTGGTACCACGCTGTCGAGGCGTTTTGTCCTGGACGAAGGGGTGCCGTAGGGCAGTGTACTGAGCCTGTTGCTTTTCGCAATAGGTTCCATGGTGCGCTGCTCCATCTATGTTGACTATCTTCCCCTGTACATCTCTGGAGCTAAACTTCCTTGAATGGTGCGTCAACTTCAGCTCGCCATCGATAGGGTTTCCTCCTGTTGTTCTGGCTGGACTTTACATTCTCCACATTGAGAACTACAGCCGTGCTTTTCCGAAAAAATCCTCGTCGTAGGGGTCGCATACAATCGCTTCCTATGTTAGGCCTCTATGGCTTCCCTATCCGTGTGTAGCTGACGGTGAGGCTCATGGGTCTGCTGCTCGATGAGTGCCTCACGTACCTTCCTCACATTACTCTCCTCATAGCCAATTGCTGCCGTTTGTTGGATCTCTCATGGCACCTCACCTCCAAGACTTGGGTGCGGACAGAAAAACCATGCTCCACCTTTACATCATGCTGCTGCTGCGGGCTAAACTTGACTATGGTGTGCCATATATGGGCAGACCTTCCAGTCCTACCTCCGTCTTTACCCCATTCAGACCGAAGGTCTGAGAACAGCCACGGAAGCATTTCGATCCTCTCCGAGGGAAAGCCCGGAAGTGGAGGCAGAGGTGATGCCCCTATCCCTACGGAGGGAGCAGCTTATGTGTTCACTGTTCATCCGTATTCAGGTTCCTACCTCATCGGCCTTGACATTATAATAGAGCGCCTCCATCACAACCCTTCTTATTGGCCATTTGCTGGGGTTGTTACTTTCATCTTCGCTTCCTCGACCTACCCCAGCCAGCGGTCATGCACTTTGATTTTACCTCTACCCATTCAAAGTGGGTTTATCCGCCTTCTGCTCTCTGCAACAGGATCCAGATTTTGACAAAGTCGGAGGCACACCCGGTGTGGTTGATGGATTCCTTTCTGTCCCATGCGAAGGTTCATAGCGACTCTATAGCGGTTTACACCGATGGTTCCAAGACGGAGGGAGGGGTGGGGCTTCAGCTGTGTTTCCGGACGTCACTGTATCCTACACCCTTCCACCGTATTTGTCTGTTTTTTTTTCGGCTGAACTGATAGCGGTATCAATGGCGGTGAACAGATTCAGTACCATCACCCGTGGGGTAACTATACCATCTTTTCCGATTCACGAAGCGCTCTCCAGGCGTTGCTTGACCGATCGACTCGAAACCCTTTGGTCTCTTCCATTCAAAAGTCCCTCTGCCTGTTGCCTGCGCAGAAGCACAACATTGAGTTCGTTTGGGTTCCCTCCCATGTGGGTGTTCCTGTGAACGAATGGGCCGATGGAGAGGCCAAACAGGCGGCTACGCACAGGGTGTCTAGTGCACAATACCTTCTTCCTGCTGTACGCCTGGCCCATTTCCCTGCTACAGATTTCTCCATCTCAATAGGTCGGGGTTTCCTCTCTGGCTGGCAAGCATATTGGGTGAAGGAACGTCAAACCCGTCATTGGCCAGTGGTCTTCATCTAGTAGGAGTCGCCTCCTGGAGGTGGTCCTGGCTCGATTGCGTCTTGGTCATACCAATCTCACCCATGAATTTCTTATGTTGCAGGGGGATCCCCCGATCTGCCTATTTGCTCCTCCAATTGTCCTCTCACAGTCATTCATCCTTTTGTGGGTTGCGAGGCCATCTCGACCCTTAGAAGCAAGTTCTTCCCTGATGTGCTCACTATACCTCTCCAGCATCATCTTCAGCACCTCTTATCCGAATCATCTAACTTTCGTAGTGATCGAGTTTTTTTCCTTACTATTGGAATTGAGCATCTTCTATAAGGTCTAACCATCTCGGCCTTGTTCCTATTTCGTTCGGTTAGGGATTTCCCCTGTCGTTAGTTTACTAACACGGTATAGCCGCATTCTTGTGTGCTGTGGAGGTCACTGTACATCCACTCAAAAAAAAAAATATTATTATTATTATTATTATTTTTATTATTATTATTATTATTATTATTATTATTATTATTATTATTATTATTATTATTATTATTATTATTATTATTATTATTATTATTATTATTATTATTATTTTCATTAGTTGGGATCGAAACATATCCGATGCATCAACGCCAGTTGTAAGGGAGCTTACAGGATCTTCTTCTCCCTTGCCTTCTATCAACATTTCAACATCTACGCAAGCTGTTGCTCCTCCAAGGTCGACTTCTTCTTCTGTGTCTAGAGATTCATCTTCGCTTGGAATTATATCAAAACTCAGGGGAAAAACTAGAGGCGGCGTGAAAACAGATCAAAGGAAGCTACCCAAGACTTCTGAGGTATTTATTTTTATTATTATTTTATTTTTACATGATTCGTAGTACACACTGATTTCTGAGGTATTTATTATTTTGCTTTTATAGGATTTATTATGTTTGAAACAATTATTTTGATATGAAAGCGGAAGAGAGGAGAGTTCTTTTTAGACATTATTTTGTAGTTTTAAAGAATTTTATTTTTTGGTGTTCTCTTTGTTATATAAAAATATTTTTCTCCTTGCCTATTATTTTGTTTAATTTATTATTTGGATTGCAATTTGGGACTTCCTTTTAGCATTAAATTGTAGTAATTTTTAATGCATCATCTTGATCTTCATTAAAGGAACTGTATTGTTCCTCTGACACCATTGCTTATGTTTAGCACTATATGTGAACATGTACGACTTGTTCCTTCTCTGTGGGATTGAGTATTTCCTACAATCTTCACCAGATTCTGAGGGTGAAATTGTGCCTGCTAGATAGTGAAATACGGTAGCTTCTCTTATTATTAGAAGTCCCACAGGGTGTTTAGTTACCCTTGTTTCTTGGGGAAGGCTCATCCCATTTTGCGTGTGTTTATCAATTTGTCGTGCTGGTCCATCTTTTTTAAGTTTAAAAATTGAATTCGATCATGAAGCCTTGCAGAATAGGACATGTATTATTGCTCCTAGCATCTGTGGAATAGATTTGTTTGAAATCATTGATAGAAATACTCAATAATTATGTACTATTTCCTCATACAGTTTTTTTTGTTTTAATGTGAATTTATATTTGTGGTTAGGCATCTGACATTCACAAAGAAGGAAATATTGAAACAAAATGAAAAACGATTTTATTTTTGCTTCAAAGTATAGTCACCATATTTCGTATATTATGTACAAATTTCAAGCTTTTTTGTTAGTTTTCATTCATTAAGTTAAGTTCAAGCTGTTTGTATGCTACTGTCCATATTCAGATTTTTATAAGATATTCATATTATTTATCTGAAATTGTCAATTGTCATCAATCATGTCATAACCCTTGTAAAACCGCATCGGACATTTTGAAATGCTTGATGAATTACCCTAGGCAGAAGTCTAAAGAGAAGACGTCTTGAGACAGAGAAACTCTAATGTACACTGTTTCAATGTTGGATTATATATTTGTCTTGTGGGAACCGAAATTTCTTAATGTAGCATTATTGCGTGCAACGTGGAGTAATGGCTGTAATGACTGAAGATTTATTTGTTACATTTGGATATGGTGTATCTTAATTCTTGTCTCATTTGTACTAACTTAAAACATTTATGTAGTAGGAATTATTTTTATTTCCCTTATGACTAGTTTTCTGGATTGTTATTCCTATTTGTGTTCATCCTAACAGCGAATGCTGTGGTGCATTCAACAATTTTGGTGGTAATCCCATTTAATGTGATGTCCACACTCCATTTCCTCAAAATAAGTCCAAATAGTTCTAACTCCCTGATGACAGTTTCCCTGGACCAAACTAATAACGGATCCTGTGTCTAAAACGGCACACCTAGATGTTTCGGCATGAAAATGTCTTGCCACTGAACTCCGTTGTGATAACTTACCTGTGGTACTGCACCTTACCGGAGACTGGCGTGTCTCTCTGTTCCATTCATTAATAGGTTTACCCCAAGTCCCTCTTCTGGGGTGGATGTTGTAATAAATTTTCTGCCTCACTCTTTGACCATATCCAAATTGCTCCTCATTTTTTTCACTCAGATGGATACTCTTGAATGTTCTTCGAATTGCATCATTTCGTTACTATCGTAACTTATCCATTATTCATCTGGAACCGCTTACCATCTCTATTCGTAAATGGATTGAAAAACATTGCCACGGTACTCCTGCAACTACCTGGAATGATGACATCGTTTATTTTAAATGCTTCTCGTTTCCTTAAGCTTTGGTCCCATATACACAACTGAAAACAAGCTACCCGTGATGAGCAGCCAGATCTCAAGTTAACTCATCGCTACCGCCTGCCGCGTTAATACCCTCCTGAACTACTGATGAGTATATTTAAAAATATTTGCAAGTGATTTTGGGTTGGGTTTATCCAACGCAACAGGCTTCCATCGTGTTCACTCAAGGACCTTCTAGCTAGGAATTTCCTTCAAATCTGTCGGTCCTTCTCATGTATTGCCCCCATTTTTAAAACTTCCTGCGCTGCAAAAACAAGGTACATCAGCACCTTCCTCGCGGATACCACCTCCTATAATTAACCTCGATAACCTCCTTAGTAGGGCCCTCATAGATTTATGACATCGGATTTGCTTATCCTCATTGCTTCCCTTTGACCAACGGAGCACCACGTATCAGCCAAAGATGTTTATCCATTTCCCGAGGTAATAATGGCATTTGAACAGCCCTTACTCGGCTTAAATCAATCCTAGCACGAGCCAACTATTACACTCTACGCAACTTCCAATATGTGGTACGAGGTATTACAAGTGGGTCGGTTGATCTGTGTATAAACAATAAACCTCCCTGAACCCAACAAAATGGACCGGGAAAACTCTTTGATTCCCCACCTGATAGCAACACATTCCTCTCTATGGATGGCATGCTCTTCTTCACACGCATTCGAGTCATGAATGAGGTCTATAAGCGGTAATACTCTTTTTCCTCTCCTTGTTGTTCGACATGACCTGCAACCCGATACCAAAGCCTGGCACCAATCCCACATATAAAAGCCTCCCAAATTTTGGACGTACCATTCTGTAAAATCCCAGGGCAATAGCCAGACTCTACAGATGTCCTATTTCATTCAGTTTATCTTTAAGCTTCGAAAGCCTGAATCCGTATCTTCTGTCAGTCGATCTCCCAACTATCCGCTTTTTACTCCACTGCCGTGTCAAGCACGCAACTAAGGAGTGCTCGCCACTCACGCTGAACAGTTTATTTAATAAAACTACGCTGCACAGCGTCTAATCACTTCCTAGGGTTACCGCCTGAGTTCTCCAATCCTCAGTTATTTTGTCTATTCCAACTTGTCCACCTGTCCCATAAATCTGGCGCAGCTTCCTTATTCCAGTCGTACTGAGAATATGTCCCTAAAAAATTTGATTTCCTTATTGAGCCAGCTGCCTTGCTGATTTATAATTTTGACCAATGGCTTCGGAGAACCGTAATGATAGACCTGTACGCGCTCAGGCAGTAAAGTCGTCTTTAAAATCTTGATATCAGAGAGGGACATCCACTCCACACAGTTATAACCACCATCCGCCGTGTCTCAGCTGAATCCTGCTTTATATCCTCGTGCATCGCACTCTGAAATGCTGGTGGTCAATTTTTTAGCCGAACTCCAGCCTTTGAATCTATATTGCCCGACTAACGGTAGATAACCGCCAGTAAAGTTCACTTAACTAATCCTGCTTCTAATTTCATTTGAAGATCTATCCTCTTGACCAAGTCACCCAAACAGGAATAAACCTTCCACCATGACACGAGAAGATATGTTTCTAGAGCAAATGTTGGCCCCAATTTGGGCACCTATCTGCCGTTCTGTTACTTTGTTTATGCGCCCTATTAGTCTTTTTCGCATGAGACGTCGCCACATGTCCATCCTTCTCTAAACAGGTACTACTCGGGTGATGCCATTCCACGCGGCAACATGGGCCCACCAATAATCCTATTAAACACAAACTTCCTCTAGAACCTGTATTTTGCAATTTCTTCATTTGTCCCTTGGTCAAATCTTCTTGCCCTTTGGTAGATTGGGGTGACTCCCTGATAATCGTTGGTAGCCGCAATCCTATATGGTGTCATCGACGTTGTTGTGTCTGTTAAACATCGGCAGTTACATCTCAATTGCTAAATACACCTCGTCTTGCCATCGTTAATACCTTTTAATTATCTTTCTTTCGTTGTTCTGTGTCTTAATTCCCCAAATGAATGTGATTATCTTTTCCGTACATTGTCTCTCCCTTGTCCATTCCTCCTTCCAAATAGACGCGTTCCTTGCACCTTCCTGACTCCTCCTGTACCAGTGATGTTTATCAGATCAGTCCTATATTCCTCCTATTGTCATATTTACTTGGAGGTCTCTTCATCCCACGTCATTAGATGGCCGCTATTCCTATTTTTATCTCCTTTTTCCAAAATTTTAAAATAGGTCCATGGTAATACAGAGTTCCAACCGATGATTAAGACTACTGTCAAAGTGACCTATCTTGCGCTTATTTCCATGTTTACTCAATCTGGTAACGCAATTTGAGATACGCTTTACTATTTATTACCCTCTACGAGTTATTTCTTTCTCCATTCGACCGAATAAGTTCTTCCAGGTTATTATCCACTACATTATCTTCCGTTCCATCTGGCTTCAATCTGGTTTGTTTGAAGTCCAAGATAGACCTCTGCACTGCGACCCTAATCCATTTATCTCGGTACATTCTCCACTTCTTCCGCTTAGTAACTACACTGCGCAAGGAGAATATTTACACGTTCCTTAACACACATTCCCCAGACTCTCCTGAAATGGATAGGTACTTGTTTCCTTCGTGCTTGGTCACCATGGCCCATTAGCTGAACGTGAGAACTCCTCCCTACGTCAACTTTTTAATTTTATTCCTGCTAGTCAAAAAATGGCCATTCCTAGATCATGAGACTTCTTTCTTAGTCTTTCAAACAACCAATGCAACATCTCTGTACCATAAATTGATAATCCTCCAATTGACCAATCCTTATTCTTGCTGTCTTGTTGGGAGTTCCACAACCACCATCTACCTGGCTCTATAGAAACCAATCTAACCTGTGAAAAACAACCCTTGGGCCGAGGGTCCGCCACACAATAATGGCTAGTCACTTCTCAATAAATTATATTAATTTGTCAGTAAGCAACATTATACAACAAAGGGAAGGTAATAAATGAACTAGCCTCTGCTTACCTCAAGGTTTGTCCTACTCGATAGCATAACAGCTCGGTAACCAACATTATACCAGTTGTTTGAATTTACTGTGCTTGTTCCTCCTCCTTTGGGGGTTCGTTGTCTGTAAGGCAATTCCATTTTCCTGGATTCCTGCTTCAAACTCCTCTGGCGTCTGGATTCAAATACCTGTATCAACATTTCAGAATACGACGGGCTGGTTTTTAAACAAGTGGGTTTCACTCCTGGGTGTGATGTCGCTTCCTGCTCGTCCGGGGTCGGCGAGCTACCCTCGTCTTTCACCGGAATTCTGGTATGTTTGTCGTACCCTTATTAATATTCGTTTATGTCTTCCTGAACGTGGGGACAAAAGTATCCATCCATGTCCCATTTGGCTTCGCATAAAAAGCATTTCTTCTTCCAATTGACCTGCCCTCCTCATTGGTAAAAACCCTGGTTATCTTGTTCTTCATGATAACCATTGTTCTTGAATCTGTCTGGGCCCTTTCTTTGTCCACATTGCTCCGGCAGTCTCATGTATCTTACTCCCATATAGTCCCAGGCTAACCACCCATTAATATTTCTTCCGGACATTCTCCTTTTAAAAATTCCTACCCTCGTATGCACAGTAACACTATTTTTACCTCAGACGCAGTTTATTCTATCCCAATTCGAGTTTTGCCGGTGTATTCCGACTCTGGATTCGTTTTTGCTCGTAACCCGGCCTCTCCATAGCCGCACCTTCTATACATGCGCGTATGCTCCCATTGTGTTTGGTTCGTCCAATTTACTGTGGACCCATATTGGGTATCCCTTCATCCTTTGATCCTCCTCGATCACAGCGTACCAATCCTACTTCTTACGATTAATTGAGATTATAATCTTCTCCACCTTACTTTAAGAGGCTTCGTTTCTCATTATCCCCCTCCGGCTATTCTTACAGAAATCTCACTTGTAGCATCTTTTTCGGGAGTAACTATTACAAAAATCTGATATATCTTCATATCACTTTGCATTCTATGTCCGACCTATCTTCTCTTTTAGTGGTGCCTTCGTAAGTGGTTTAACCCTAATAGCGCCAAACTCAGCCACTTTTTCATTTTTTGCATCTCTAACCCTCCAGAAACTATTTTTGTAAATCTATTTGCTCGGTTTCTTTTTTCCTCCTATGCACCAGCTTTTTAAAATCTAGCACTTATGGGTAGGTAATTTGACCTTAGCCAGTACTCATTACTATAGTATGTCCTGAATACCGGACCTTCTAAGAAATTTCTGAGGTCCACACTGGCCCAACGACCTTTGGTCCTTAACATCTTTCATTCAAAATATTTCTGTCATAAATCTTTCATTCAAAACGCCTCAAACTTTTTGACTTTTTCCTATTGCCCAACTTTAAAGGTTCACAGCCTTTCTATACTACCTCCTAAATGACGTCATACTCCACCATCTCACGGCCGAAAACAATAAAATATTCTTCACTCCACAGGGCTTAGTATGTTCTACACCTGACTCTTCCAATATCAAGCTACCTTTTTGAGGCATTTTTCTCTCCTCCCTGCGTCCCACTAATCACTCTACTCAGCTCTTCACTAATC